>VYZU01008722.1:0-16121 GCA_013401355.1 Ceyx cyanopectus
GTAGTCGAAAATATCTGTGCTCCTAATGAAACCAGGAAACTGGATTGTGATGACAGGTCTCACAGTAAAGCAGGATCCCCTATTTCTCTGCTCTTCCCTCAGCACTGGTTGGTAAAGTATCATTCCTACCTCAGCTCCATCCTAAAATGAGATTACCTGGTACCTTCTCTCTCCTTTTAGCTGCTTCTTCAGATAAATATATGGGAAAAGACAGAGAAACCAAGGGGACTTTTCACTCCATCATGTCAGTTCATTCCTTTAGGTATCTTCAGCTTTGCTCTATCTATTGCTAGACTGTGTTACAACACTGCACTGGAAAGCATAACAGGGTCCACGCATGTGGCATCTGACACCTAGTGCTGAAAGGGGAACATAAGAGACAAACCCATTGCTCTGAACTGCACTGCTGATGTTGTTCACAAAAAAAACCAAACAACAAACAAACCACAGACTTCTGTAAATTGACGGTGATCTGGTCACAGATGTATTCTGCACTGACCCAAAGCATTACATGAGTGCACAGGATCACAGCAGAGACTCTGGCAACTGTTCTGCATGAAAGGTTAAGTGAAATCAGAAGCTTTTTTCTTCTTCTTTCCTAATTTTCTGAAGTAAGAGCAACATTACCTCATGGCTACTATTGTTCCACACTCAGGAAATAAGTAATCATTTAGCAGCAGCAGAGACGAGTTCTGGGAAAACTTTTTAAGGTATGTTTCCCCCGTTATACGTTATAATTATGGCTAGTAAATAATGAAACATTCTGGTACAGCTCTGGAGCTGTAAATGCTTTCTGTCTGTTTTTACTGGGGACACAACTTGACAATTCACCAGGTCACTCACCCTTCTTTTCCTTGACACCATCGCAGCAGGAAGTGGCTGGGGAAGTTGACTGGTTCCAGTTTGACTCCCAGCTGCCTGGCAATCGTTAAATACAGCACAGACAAACTGATGGGAATTCCTGTCCTGCGGATCAAAACCTGGGGGATAAAAGTGTGTGGGATATTAAGAAAAAGCACACCCCCCCCACCCTCAAGGTTTGGCTTCACAAATGAAAATACACCAACTTTACAGAGTATGCACTACAGGGTCATCCTCAGTCTACAACAAATTGACATCATGTTGGGTTTAGAGCAAATTGTTCTTCAGAGAGTTAATTTGTCTGACTACATTCATACAAAACCATCACTAACAGAAGGTCTCAAGCCCTGCAGCCTCCTAGTTTTTGCCTAATGTACACATACCTGGTGAATGTATGAATTCAGGGAGTTATAGTAATCCAGCTCATTTCCTTTGTATTTTAACTGCTCATACAGGACACAGTTCATAGCATCAAGTACCTGCCGCTGAAGCTCCACTTCCGGAACCACAACTTCTCCTAAAAAAGACATGCACAGAAATGAAGACTGGGAACACCAAGCATCCTTAACTTTTATGCAATGAATCTTATACCAAAGTCCTTCTCAGACTAAGAACACGAGAGACTCATCTCAATCCATCAGATGGACAGACAGCACTGGGTACTGAACAAGCAGCTGTTTCCCTAAGGATGGTTTTCCCCAAGGATGTCAGCACACTCTTGCCAGGGAATAAGGACCAACAGCTCTTTAAGCTGCAACAATTCATCAGCTGTTTCTCTGCCTATACTGAGACTTCCTTGCAGAAATACTCTGTAGGAAAGCAGATGTTTTTTGTACAGTACCTGCCTTGGAAGCCAAGCTGGGGTGCCTTGGATTTCTGGTCCGCAGGACTTTGCGCACTTTATCCGTGATATCGTCCACCTGCGCCTGGACGCTCGGCAAGCAGATGTCAGACAGTGGGTTACAGTACTGGTCAATTAAAACAGCGCCTGCAAAAAACAAACTATATAAGAAACAGGACTTCAGTTGGTTTTCTTTTTATTTGCTTAGTTTTACCTACTCTAAATTCCAGGCACGCAGCAAGGAATGGCAGAAGAACACGAAGAGCTTTCCTTTGAGAACCTGCAGTCCTATATTGGGCTGATTGCATAAAATGCAGAGAATAAGCTGACACAGTAGATGCCAGTTACATTCAGTTCCTCTCTCCAAGGGAAAGCAATAGATGTGTACGTTCAGCAGGTACTCTGCCACACACTCTGGTCACGCTGCATCTCTTGGCATCCTCCCAGCTCATAATGTGTTGTTATTCAGGGCCTCAAATAATATCCAGTTCTGCTTCAGGTTGTGATTTCATCCTGCCATCATTCTTGCTCACCCGTTCCTTCTTCTGCTATATTAATTTTTCTTTTCCAGGCCCGCTCTCCATCTTCACGTCAGAAACTCGCTAAGACAGAACAGACTGTCATCTTTCCTTCTGACCAAGATCTCTTCTGTCCAACTTCTGCAGGAAAAAAACCAGCCCTTTCTCAGCATCTTCTGCTCGCCACTGTGTCACCGCTGCTCTTTCCAAAGCCTCCACAGTGTTCAACTTTCAAAACCAACTGTATTCACCTGCAAGAATCCTGCATGGAACGCACCTCTTCCAGCTTCCTACGTTGCTTTGTGGCACCTCCGTGACAGATCTGTATTCAAGGATTTCAGCAGGGACTCAATCTGTGTCTTTTCCACTCTCCAAGACCAGTGAAATCTCAACAAAGACTACCCATTGGTGTTCTGATGGCACCTCCACAGTAGACAAGTGTATATGATAAAGTCTCATCAGTAACTGTCTTGGTAGGTTTCAGAAAAAGCCACTTGCCTTAATGCAGCCTTTCCTTCAAAGTCTGTTGCCATAACGAGGCTCAGCTTTGGTGTTAGAGACTCCTTCACATGACATATTTAAGTTATATACCAAGAGTAAAAAAGTCTTCTAGAGACGCTGGCAGCTTTCTAGAGACACTGGCAGTTTTCATCCCATTCAGAAGACAATGTTCTCTATGGAAATCTTGAAGATCATCCACCAGACTGAGTGGTGGACATATTGCAGAAAAGCCTTTTTTTTCTTCCTATTAGGTGCATGTGCCTTCCCACCCTGTAACTGGGCATCCATCTGCTCCCCAGCTCTACACCACAGGGCTCCAAGGGAAGCTCTTGAGGGAAAGCCCCCGGGGCACAGGCTAGGAGCTGCACAGCAATTCCTCCTGCCTGCAGTGTGCTCCTCACCCGTGTCTGACAAACTCCATAAAGCAGACAGCTGGAGCTGACTGGAAAGCAGGTAGCTCACTCTGTTAGGCCGTATTCAGCCCATGGGCCACGGTTAAAATGTTTCTGCAGCAGCAGCTACATGGGGTGCTGAGCTGATTTCCTCAAGACACTGTTCAAGATTCAAATGCAAGTCTTTGCAACATTTTCTCCATTGCTATTCAGCTCATCTACCCATGGCTAACCAGTCAGCCAAGAGAAGCTAATGTCACCCTGACATCCTGATGCAACATCATGCAACTACTGCAAGATTTTAAAGGTTTTGGCAACATCAAGAATCCAAATTCAATTCTGAGTTGTTATCCAAGGTCTGTGATCTAAGCAAAGCAGACTCTTTCCAAGCAAAACAACAGCGATGGAAAGCTGTCATGAGATGCTCTACATGGGATTTCTGCCAAAGACTTACCCTCCAAAAATGACTGTTGATCTGTCGGGCGCTGAAGATACTCCTTCAGATTTTTTAATATATTCTGTTGCCGTAGGAAGTATAGAATTTTCTTTGCATAGTACTTCCAGGTGAGACCTTTCCTGCACATTTAAATACAAAAAGCAATCTTTCTCTAAGGAAATACTTGAAGAGTGAACATTTGATTTCAGTTTTCCAGTGAATATAGGTTTACAATTGAGTCTATTGCTTTTCTGAACAAGACTGACAACACCACTATAACCACAGCATCAACCAAAAAGGGTTAAGAGGAAATTCAGCACCAAAAAAAACAATATGAGAAACTTGAAAAACATAATCATATCTGATTTTTATCCTATCATCAGTAATTTTGAGAAGATACAGTATAATGGGAAACACCACAGACCCTAATTACAGTAGCTTAGGAATATCTCATTAAAAACCTCTATTTTAGTCTTAAATATTGCCCTCTGACTGAATTCCCCCAGAATCAATCTTGAAGTATTCTCTCACCATTCCAAAGGCATGGTCAAGGAACATGGAGGTAAGTCTGATAATATTCAGAAGACAAAAAACCAACCAAACAACAAACCAACAAAACCCCAGAGGAAAACCCACCTCTCTTGTTCTGAGAAGGCAGGAAGAGATCAACAGTTGGTCTGCAGATCACACAACTCAAAACCTTACAGATTTTATAGCAAAGTCCCTTCACTTTCTAAATTACCAAGTGAAGGCAGAGAGCCTGAGAAGCAGCAGTAGAGAGCTGGTTACTATCCAGGTCAGGTTTGAAGGGGTCACCTGAACCATGACAGACACACTCAGAGGCACTAAATCACAGGCATCTGAGCCCTGGCCTTTAGCAACGGGCTACCCAGTGCCCCAGTGAGCACTTCTACACCAAATAGAAGAGGCACAAAGGTCTGGCCTCAAAAAACCCTAAAGGGAGGGGTCTGTTTATTCCCAGGCTCAGCCCTTGCCATGTGTTTCAAACAAGTCCAGTCTCCTTCTTCAGAAAAATCCCCCTTTCCCTGCTTACATGTCATCTCTTCCTGACTGCAGGTGGAATCAGCCTTCTCTATCCTCCTGGACAGGAGAACAATCAACCCTCCTAACACTTCATCCTCTTCCAATAAATCAGGACTCTCAATAGGGGCAACTGCTTTACTGGGATATCTTCCAGGGAAAATGATTTAGCCTAATGCTCCTGAATAGCAATGACTACAGCTTAATCAGGGGGTAATTAGCATCAATTCTGCTTTATGGGGAGGCATTTGGCCATTGCAAAGGCACAAAAGCTTTTTAACCAATTGTCAAATGAGAGATGTTTAGTCCCAGTTCAAATAGGAAAGGTAATAAAATGGACCTGAAAAAGCAGAAATGAGATGATTGCTATTCCAGTTATGGTTTTTTCAAGCTCTATTGACAGTCTCTTTAATCAAGGCTATTAGACTTCATTAAGAGCAAAATCAGCAGTTTATAATCCCACCAGCAGGAAAACCTGCAAGTAAAGTGATGACTTGTTCATCTCATTAACCACAGTGTTGAGAACACCCAGGCAGGTGCAAACCAGGAGTTTTCTTTACCTGCTTGGCACTTCAGCTGTCAGAATAATTTACAGATCTGCCAGCTTTGCAGTGGCTGAATTAAACTCAGTTGTGTGTTTAGGGACAAAAATTGTACTGATCTACTACAGCAACAAGAGGAAAAACTAAATAAAAGTAAATAAAGAAATAAGCTGCAGTTTTATGATGCAGAGATTTGTGGTGCCAATCCTCACTGAGTGTTCCTGCCTCCCTGCAGTGCTCTGGCCTCATCCTGCAAATCAGTTGAGCAAAGTGATGCAGGTGTAAATGAAAAAGGAACATGAGGATGGGAACTCCTGAAGGCAAAGCTGCTGCAGAGAAGAGGATACATGGAACGTGCACCGAGTGGTGTCGTGAACTGGGAAAGAAACAAACAGCAACACAAAACCAGAGGAGCTCCTTTTTGTGGAATGGTTTACATGGTTTCTTCTGGGAATATTAAATCTGTTCTGAAATTAAAAATACTTTTCCTTGGTAAGCCTGGGGTGTTGTTTTAGGACAGTGATGGACAGAAGCTGAGATCAGGCATTCATCACTGTACTGTTCTCCTAACTAGTGAAATGGAAAAAATATCCCTTCTGTTTCCAGACCCTCTCTTACCTTCCTTCCATGTTAAGGATACACATCAACTCATCCTCAAAAAAATGACTTGGGCATCCAAGAGTCTCAATGTCACTGAATCCATCACAGGGGACCTGTCAAACCAGAAAGAGCACAATAGATTAATCCCTAAAGAACGTGATTTCATGGCAAGTCTCAACATCCATTTTGTTCTGTATTTTACCATTTATGTAAGATCTTAAAAAGGTCCATCTCTCCAAGTATCAAAGTGTCTACTACATGGATTTCTTACCAGGCCCCACTGAGAGCCCCAGTAACACCCTACAGCAATGAGTGAACCACTGCAGTGCTCAGGGCTCCCCACTGATATGGATCTAGATTCAGAACAGGTGTTTTCTTCAAGAATTCACAATTCTTTCCTAAACACTATTTGAACTATCAGAAATTTATTTGTTATCAAGCTTTTCAGTACAGGACATGGAGTAATACACTAAAGAGAAAGTCATTACCATCTTACTGTATCAAAGAATCATGGAATGGTTTGGGTGGGAACAGACCTTAAAGCTCATCTGTCCAACCCCCTTGCAGGGAGCAGGGACATCTGCAACTAGAGCAGGTTGCTCAGAGCCTTGGCCAACCTCACCTGCAATGGTGCCAGGGATGGGGCAGCCACCACCTCTCTGGGCAACCTGGGCCAGGCTCTCACCACCCTCAGAAGCAACAATTTCTTCTTTCTCTCCAGTCTCAATCCCTCTCTTTTAGTTTAAACCCCTCACCCTGTCCCAACTGGCTCTGCTCAGAAGTCTGTCCCCATCTTTCTGATACGCCTCTTCAAGTATTGAGGGTCTCTACATACTCTTTGCATACACAATACAAACAGCAGGAATCCAGAAGCCTCTGTCCCCTTTTAAAGCCCTGACACACATTTCTCCATGGTCAAGTGTTCATCTGCTGCAGCTACAGTGGGACAGTTGAAAAAGAACAGCTAACAGATATACATCTCCAAACACTCTACTGTCCAGCTTCTCCAGGGGTGAAAACCTCAGTGCCATGCTTCAAGTCAGATACAAGGTTTTCAACACGAGTTTACTCTATCTTAGGGGAATTCTCTACTGGATCACAACATATTCACAAAAGACCTACAGAGAGGTGGCCATTTAGTGGCTTTTGTGTGAAATTTTAAATTCAGCCAAAGTTATGGACAGCATTTATGCTGAGGGTCCTGGAGCATCTCTGTGCCCAGGAAAGGCTGAGAGCCCTGGGGCTGTTCAGCTGGAGAAGAGCAGCTTGAGAAGGGAGCTGATCAATGCTGAGCAAGAGCTGAGGAGTCAGTTGTGCCCAGCAACAGGACCAATGGGCAATGGGAACAAACTGGAACCCAGAAGGTTCCAACTGAACAGGAGGAGAAAATTCTTTGGTGTGAGGGTGTCAGAGGCTGTCCCAGGCTGCCCAAAGAGGCTGTGGAGTCTCCTACTCTGGAGAGATTCCAAACCCTCCTGGACACTGCAATGCTGGCCCCCCTGCTCTGGGTGACCCTGCTGGAGCAGGGGGTGGCACCACATCATCTCCAGTTGCCCCTTCCAACCCCCACCATGCTGGGATTCTGTGATTTGTGCCTATTTCTAAGAATGTAATGTTGACCCAAAGTTAACAGCTGGTCAAAACCCACAGCCACAGACTAAGCACACAAAGAACTAACTGTTGCTCCACACACAGTCAATCTCCCAGTGCACTTTCACTTTTTTTCACACTGAATACAAAAGCCTCTTGGTTTCCTGGTTAGGTAAAAAACTTAAATCACCCACTTTTCAATTTGCTGAACCTATAGTGCCTCAGTCTTGTTTTCAAATGACTTCTGACAACTGCCAGAACAAATCCTTGCACAAGGTCTGCAGTGAGATAAACTCACAGGCCTGGGGGGGGTGTCAACAAACTATCTGTCCTTCAGAAGTCCCCGGCGCCAGGTCTGAATGGGCAGCATGGAGCAAAGAGCTTTGAAAGCTGCAGCAGCACAGCTGAATGTGACCTGCAGAGAGTGCTTTCGACTCTGAGAGGTTTGCACCTTTGGATTTTGAGCTGTCTCCTCCCCCCTTTGGCTCCTGATGCTGCATTTCCACCCAATGTGAGGAGATACCCACTTTCTGACCGCGTAGTTGAGAAGATGGGCAGAGAGAGGAGAGCCATGCTAATAAAATGACCAAAGAAGCATTAGACCACTGGGTATACACAGAGTAGATGACTTACATGTTCTGAAAAGAACCTTTTGGAGAAGGAAGCTACAATTCTCTGGGCCTCTAGACCAGCGTGGTGCCGTGCTTTGTATTCCTCCATCCAGCTCACGCCGTCCGAGTGGCTGTAGTATTTCAGCAGCGATGGCCACCTGCACAGCAAGGGGTACAGGACAGGTTCATTAGCATTTCAGCATCACTGAGAACCTCCACGACTGTAAAATGCTGCTTATTGTAACCACAAGGCACTGCTGAGACAAGGGACAACCTGAGATGTAACTGTACAAAAGAGTCCAGTGACTGACTCCATCAGTAAACCCAACTGACGTCATCCGTGCATCAGAAAGTTCTCCTAAACGTTCTCTAGGATCATACTCCAGATATTTCAGCATCTAAACATCCTAAAATTTCCTCTAGAGCTCTTCAAGACAACCACAGTATCAAGTCAGCAGAAGAAGCAGAGTTTTCTAATAAAAGTAGAAAAATGGCCACTCTGAAGGCGTGTCCCAGGTAAGCTGACAGGGTGAGAACTTATTGTGCTGGGTTCTTCTCTTGACTCCTCGTGGGCCTCATGAAAAGCACACACAAACCATTGCTGGTGGCAACATCTACTGGAGGAAACTGGAAAATTCTGAAGTCAAATCATGTCAGCTAAAGAGGAATCAGCATGGATGGAAAAATTCTGGACAGCACGGGAAAGCAAGAGCCGAGTGAAAAATTATTACTGGTTTTCACAAACCAATTTCCTTCCACTACATGGATTGTTTTATGTGACTTTCATTTTTTTATATCTACATTTGTCTCTATATATTTAATATATATACTTTTCCATGTATATATTTACCTTTATAGATAGAATACCAAATGTTTAAATAACTACCTCTGCATAAAAATTACTGCCCATTAACCAACCCCTAGAGCTCTGTCCCTCCACACACAGATGATACTCTCCTACCAGTTAATAATAAAACTACACTGCAACTGCAGTTACAAAGTGAAGTCAAGGACTAACCAAACAACTTCATGTTCCGTCACCACCTCTCCCAGTGGATCCCCAGCCCGTCAGCTACTGCTGAAATGCAGCCACATGGTAACAACAGTTACAATCGTTTAGTTTAGGAGGAGAACAAATCATTTCTTAGGTTGAAACGATAGTGAAAAACGTTAGGAAGATAAAAGTGCAATTACTCACACTGGAATCCAGCCAGGATGACAAGGTCAATGTGCAACCTCCTGCCAAAAGCTCTATTACAGCAGGCAGAGGAGCCTCTGATCACCCACCACAGGCAACTGCAGCTGTTGGAGCTCAACCAGTTTTAAGCTTTCAGGTTCACTTCAGAAATTAGAGCCACTGAATTGGTGTAAGTATCTGGCCAGACATCCCCAGTCACATCTCAGCCAGTCAGGGAAGCCATAATGGTTCCTACTCAAATTATTCTGTAGTCTTTTTCACCCATGAAAAGACAATAATCCCCTCATTTGAGCTATGGTAAATTTTACAAGCCAAGTGGCAATTAGAGAAAGCAGTTTTGCTACTTTGTCCTGTGCCAAAACACAGGGAAAAGCAGGCAGCAGATGAGTGTGCCCTGTTCTAGACAGGCTGGTGTCCCCAGGCAGCAAGTGCTTTCCAGGATGCTGACACCCGTGCACCATGAGCACCGTTAACACTTGTGCTTTATTCCCAGCTGCAGGGCCAACAGTTTCCCCGATCACAACACCACTCTGCCCTCATCAGGTGCCCTGCTGAAAGCCTTTGAGGAAAACTACACTCACAAGCAGCAGAAGTCAATGCAAAGGATTTTGGTTTCTGCAAACAAATGCCTCTCTTGGCTGTTTTTGGGAAGCTGCTACTGGGGCCTGGAAGGCCAATTGACAATCCCAGTGGGCGTATGGTCCTACGTCCAAACCACTGCCAGGCCCCAGGGTGGATCTGGGACTGCAGGTAATCCAAGGGTCTGGCTGGGGAAGGGCCTGTGAGGATAGAGCCCCACTGAGCGGCGGGCTCAGCCTGGGATTGAGGAGAGGAAGCGGCCTCACAGCAGCACCTGCTACACCTGCTGGGGAAGGACACCCACATTTCATCCGCAGAAAGCCGCGGGTCTCCTTCGACCTCCGAGGGTTTCAATACGCACCCCGGGGAGCCGGGAAGGGAAGAGAGGCGGGGACGGGGCTGCGCTTCCCCCGCCCCAGCAGCGCCCAGGCCCCTCCCGGGCCAAGGCGAGCCGGCCTGAGCTGACAGGGCCGCCCCGGCGCCGGGCCACCGAGGAGACGCTCCGAGTCCCTCGCCCTCCCTCGCCAAGCCGCATCCTGCCAGCGCAGCTCTCCCGGCGAGCCGGGCCGGGCCGGGCGGTGCCCACCTGAGGCGGAAGCGCTCCCGCCAGACCTTGCCGCGGGGCTGACACGCCTCCCGCAGCCGGCGGCAGGTGCAGGACACCCGCCCGATGTCGGCGGCTCCCAGCACGTCGCAGCAGAGGATCAGCTCCAGCAGCTCGCCCGGCAGATCGGTCAGGCCCATCCCGTCGGTATCGGCCTCCGCTGGGCCCGGTGGTCCCGGGCTGTCCGCCGCCGCCATCTTGGCTGTTTACCTGGGCGGGAGGGGTTAGGGAGCGTCGGCCGCTTCCGGCGCCGAGCGAAGGCGGGCGGACGGGCGGCCCCGGGGAGCGTCTGACAAGTGCCACCGCTGTGCAGAACGCGGCGGCAGCGAGCCCTGCGCGGGTGCTTAGGGAGAGTCTGCCAAGTGTCACCGCCCCGGCAGGCCTAGGGCCGCGGCCGCACCCAGGGAGCGTCTGCAAAGTTCCCGTCCCCGAGGAGAGGTGGGGACTCCGAGTGGCTTGTGTCCGCCTGCCGGGGGCTAGCGGAGCATGGAGAGGCAGAACTGAAGCTCTACCCGAGGTGGCCGTGCAGCCTTGCCCGGGTTAGCACCACTGCGGGGACAGAAGGGACAACAGTGCGGTGTGGAGGTGGCACCGAAGCTGCCTCCGGGAGTGGCAGCACCGTGTTATCTGAGACGGGGCCGCGGCTGAGGTCACTGGGGTCACACCGTGATGGTCTCTGAGGTCTAACCACTACCATGTCTGATGTCACATCACGATAGGCAGTGAGGTCTGATGGTTTGATGCCTTGTCTGGGGTAATGCTGCTGCCATACCTCAGGTAATGCCATCAGTGTCTGAGGTCACACCACTGACCTGTCTGAGGCCTCACCACTGCCGTATCTGAGTTCACAGAAGGGCTTCATTGCCCTTCTCTGGACCCACTCCAGCATCTCAATGCCTTTCTTATACTGCAGCACCCAAAACTGAACCTCAGTCTATGGCCTCACTCGTGCCAAGTACAGGAACATAATCACTTCTTTATCCCTTCTGGCCACACCATTCCTGATACAGGCCAGGATACCATTGGCCTCCTTGGCCACCTGGGCACACTGCTGGCTCATGTTCAAACAGGTATCCACCAGTACCCCCAAGTCCTTTCCCACTGGGCACTTTCCAGCCACTCCTCCACAAGCCTCCACTGCAGGGGGTTGTGACCCAAGGGCAGGACCCGGCACTTGGCCTTGTTGGCCCTCATCCCACTGACCTCAGCCCATCAATCCAGCCTGGCCAGGTCCCTGTGCAGAGCAGGTAGACACTCCCACTCAATTTGGTGTCATCTGCAAACTTGCTGAGGGTGCCTTGATCCCCTCAGCCGGATCATCAATAAAGATACTAAACAAGACCAGCCCCAAAACTGAGCCCTGGGGACACCACTGGTGACTGGCTGCCAGCTGGGTTTAGCTCCGTTCACCACCATTCTCGGGGCTCAGCCATCCAGCCAGTTTCTGACCCAGTGAAGAGTCCATCCATCCAAGCCATGAGCTGCCAACTTCTCCAGCAGAATGCTGTGGGAGATGGTGTCAAAGGCCTTAATAAAGTCCAGGTAGACACATCCACAGCCTTTCCCCCATACCATTCTATATATATATATATAGAATAGCTATTGCTGACTGACCACCATCCTATTTATTGTTCCTTGGCATGGCAGAGCGAGGCTGGACTATCAGGAGAGGCCTTTCAGCATTAAAAACCCCAGAGAGAAGAATGAGGTCCCCAAGGTCTTCAGTTCACTTTTTTTTTATTTATTTTATTTTATTTTATTTAGACTGTAATGCAAACAGGCATAAGTATTCCATAAAATCAGAAGATTGGAACTCTACAGAAAGAGGTGCATGCTTTAGAACAGTGTGGATACCTTGCAGACAGAGCCAGAGTCAGTCCAAGGGGTGTGGCTGGAGTACATTGTACGAATGGCAGAGGTTTTTAGCAGCATCCAGAGCTCAGAGGTAGGGGATAACCACGTTTCTGACCGCCTAAAGCACTGGTATGATCAAACACAGCAGCAGCTCAACCCTGCTGTCCCCACCCCTTTACTCTTCAGGAGAAACCTACCTTAGGCTTGTGCGAAAAGCTACAAAATAAGCTACGCTTCCCCCCCCACCCCCCACCCTGTCTTATGGGTTGCAAAGTGAGAGTTAAAGACAACGTGCCAGCCTTAAATCCTGGCATGGTTTCATAGACCAAATGAAGGCACAGTGACACGAGGAGGTGCTGAGGGGAGAGAGAGAGAGAGGGAGGGAAGAAGGAGCAGGAGAACCAGAGGTCAGCGAGAGGTTTGAGTCCCACCTAGGCAGAGCAGAATTTACCCACATCTGAAGAGTTTAGAGAATCTCTGCACCAGAAAAGTTTGGGAGTTGTCTGTTCCAAAGCTGCTAACCCTTCACAGACCAGTTCCCTTTTGTCATCTTGGCACCATTGCTCTTCAGGAGAAAGGCCACGAGAAAAAAAAAGAAAGAAAAACCCAAACCATACCCAAACTTCGTGGCTTATGCTTTTTCCAAGGCGCCTAAAAGAGTCAAGGGAGTAAATTCCTGTTCCTTTTGCAAAAATTAATTGGCACTGAATATCACATTCCCTGGGCAGCTGGTAGAACTCACATTTCTAACGACATGCAATCTAAAAAGCAATGAGTGCTAGCTGACAGTCATCGACTGCCTGGGCAATTGAGGATGCTCTAGCAGAGCTGGGGGTGCTGCTGTGGACCAGGGAACCTGTTCTCAAGCTCTTCCCAGCAAACCAATCCCAGGGTATTTAGTTGAAGGCATTTGAAGACATCAGAACAGGTTTAATTTTGGGAATTGTGGATGTTTGATAATCTTGTAGAACTCCAGCGAAGCAGATATTTTTTTTTTTTGCACTGAATTTCATTGGCTTCAAAGCCATCACTTCAATGCTGGGCACGGGGTGATTTTGAAACACCATCTTCTGTTTCTGGACATCTCATTGAGTAGTGTAAAGTGTGTTTTGTTAGGACACGATTCCATGTCATGGTCACACCAAGAGAAAAATCAACTAAGGAGGCTCAGAAGCAAACAGCATTACCACCTTGTGTGTGTGTGTGTGTGTGTGTGTGTGTGTGTGTGTGTGTGTGTTTCCCCACCCAAAACCAACACAGGAAAGCAAAGCAAACAAAAGAAGCCCCATACTGGGGCTTGGACAGAGAGGAGCTGATGGTGTCTTGCCCACTTGGTCACAAGGGGCTGTTGAAAAGCCTTGGCCTGTGGACTCCTGTGAAACAAGGTGTTCTCAGGGCAAGGCTCATCAGGTCACTTTTCTTGCTTTTGAAGGGCTTCCTCTCTCCTCCCTTCTCTAAATCTGGCCAGGTAGGTACATGAATAAGGCAGAGGAGCAACAGCCCATACAGGGAGTGTCCCTCATTGGTAAACAAGCTGTGACTGCTCAGCTACAAATGCACAAGATGTTGGTTTTGTGTTATTTTGTTTGGGTTTTTTTTCCTGTCATTTCCATGGCTCAAACTTATATTGTAGCCCAACCTCTGTAGGGGGGGGAGGCCAAGACTTTCTAGTCTACTTCATTTCTATCACAGCAGGAAAAAGCTGGATCTGGGTTATGCTGCTTAAATCATGAGTTGCCTTTTGTACCCACACTGAAACCAAATCAATTTCCACCTCTGGTAAGGTCTGGTTTCCTTCTGGAACCAAGTGCTTTAAAGCAGAATCACCTTAGTTTTCTCCTGATTTAGTAAATGCACACAGTCATAGAGAAGAAGCTAGAGCTCAGATTTCCCTGGCGAGGGGTTTCTAGACTCATGCATTTATTGCAGGCAAGTGCAGGTTGATAGGGGTGAAAAATGCTGCCAGAGCCTGATCCTGGAAGCTGCTGGCAGCCCCAGTGCCACTGAAGCCAGTAGGCATGGAGGGAGTTTCTGTACCTGGGAGGATTCCAGGCTCATCTTGCCACAGTTTAGGAAGACTGTTTTCAGGAACGTTCAGCACTAGTAAAAAATGTCGCTCCTCCTGTTATAGCAGGAGGAATTGTTCTAACAAAGACACGAGTTATGGCCAAGTTGAATGGTCCTGAAAACACGTCTCCATCTGTTCTGCAAAGGGACCATGCTCCCCTCTGGAGTGATCAAAGCAACTGCAAAGTTATCAGAGCAATTCTGAAGCTGAGAATGGGTCCCTAGTGAAAGCAGGAATCAAATTTAATTTCAAACATAAAAAATTTGCCTTTCAAAAAGCACTGGGAACTCTCTCACAGGTATAAATCAGAGGACAGCAATGGCTTCTGTGGTCCTAAGTCAGGAGGCAGCAGCTTGGGCTTAGTGTGAGTCCAGCACGAACATGCCCTCTCCTCCCCCACTGCCAGCTTAATAAATACACAGTCTCCATTCTGTGGTGGGTGTTCACAGAGCTGTGATGCTCAGTTTGCCCCAACACTCTAACCTTGCACCATCTCCACACCCCTATAAAATCCCATCATGGGAAGAATACCCTTGCACTGAATGAGTAACTATTTTTTTCCCTGCTAGTGGACACAGAAGGTTGAGGACCATTCCTCAAGAGTTTTCAAGTTCATATAATAACATTCTGTGGACATCTGAAAGACCTATGAATTAAAACATTTGCCAAAAAAAACCACCCCAACTTTATGGCATCTTGAAAAATCTCCTGTTTGGAGAAGAGCCTCTTTATATTAATACCTGGGGAGCAAGAAGGAGCAGACCTGCTCAAAATGGGCAGTGGTGGACATCTCAGGAGAGGAACCTAGGACACTGGGTGAATCTCCAGAATTTCCAGGATCCCCTCACTGCAGGAGCTGCATGGGGCTGTGCAGGAACCTGGGTGGGCAGCAAGGATGCAGAGGTGGTGGATATGTGAACGAAATGCCAAAGGCACAGCCCCTCCATGCACGACAACCCTCCAGCAGCTCATGGCACTGCTCTGCTGCTGACCACACCTCACTCTCTGCCCTTGGTGCTTGCTGGAGATCCTGTGGCTACACACACCAAGTTGAGCTAAGTCTAGACAGCTGATGACAGAGCTGCATTTGGGGAATGATAAAGCAGATCCACAACTTATTTCTCACTTCACTGTGGGAGAAAATTAAGCCCAAGGAGAGTGCGAAGACCCTGCGGGTGAGCGGAATGAAGGAGATGCTAAGATGCCTGAGACTGACTCAACAAAAGCAATGAATCAAAATTCCCAGTGGTGCAGCTTGTGAGGAGTGAAGGGTCCTGCTCAGGCAGAGGCAGCTCAGAGCCCTGGAGGACACACTAACTTCATGGACCTTCACAGCAGGGAAGATGTTTCTTCTCCAGGATAGGGTGAGCAGGCTGGCCTTGAAACAACATTTCCTTTCCCAAGGGCTCCGAAGGAGTCACCTACCCAATGCCTGTTGAACTTGAGAGGATTTGGCTGTCTGCCTGGTCCAGACCCCTTTGAAGATGCCACCAAGAGCAAGGCACATGCCTTGGCCCATGGCCTTGTTCCCTCTCTGCTGAATTTCCATCTGCCTTCAGTGGTGGTTTAGGTGGAAGGGTAGAGATGGAGGTGGCAGGTTTTGGAGTGCAGGAAAAGCAAGTCGGTTATCCTAGACACAAACTCCAGCAGGAAAAGACTTTGAGATGGGAGCTATTATAGCAATACAAATAGAAATCAGGAGAGGAAAATAACTGCCAGCAACACAGGGTTGATCTGGAAAGAGGTTGAAGACAAAGGCATGTCTTTGGGCACTGTCTCCTTTTCAGGTTCCCTTGCTCCTTCTACTAAAAGATGGACCAGAGCACAAAGTCTGAAGACAGAATCAATCTCCCAAAAGAAGGATATTAATTTGATATTTTTTTTT
>VYZU01008724.1:0-36451 GCA_013401355.1 Ceyx cyanopectus
TTTTTTTTTTTGTGCATCAAATTGCAATACAATTATTATAAATCTACCAGAGTGGGTCATCTTAAAAATACCCTGAATAACTACATCAAGGGAGGGGACCTCCACCTTCTCACACTCTGTGACATACTTCTCTCTCTCAGCACTTCCTCCCGGCAGGATTCCTTCTGCCTGGGTTGATCAAGACCCAAACCTGTCATTGGCAGCTGCTGCCAGGGTCTCCTATCCTCTCTCTGAGGCCAGCTGTCCTGTGGGAAGCTTCACATGCCTGAAGGGTCACTGACTGCCCACTCTGCTTCTGCAGGAGACTGAGCGTGGACCCAGGGCACAGGCACTGGAGGACCTGTGAACAGGGTGTTAAAGAGGCCACCAAGCAGCCAGGGAATCCACCACAATGGCCAGGTACTGGTATGACCTCACAGGAGATGTGGAAGCACTGCTGTCCTCCTACTTTTGGCTTGTTGATGGCTCTACCACTGCCTCTCCCAGTAGTATCCAGGAAAACACAAGTTCCCCTCCAGGACTGAGCTTTGCCTCGGGTCCTTGGCTACACCAAGATGGGGGGGCAGAAGGGAGGGAGGGGGACAATGTGGACCTGGGTCTCATCTCTCATGGCTGCCCTGCTTTGTGTCAGAGCAGAGAGTGCTGGCAAAGGACTGAGGTCCAGGCTGGGGCAGGGCCACGCAGGGTTACTCTGGAAAATATGCATGATGAAATTTTATTCATCTAAAGCTGCAGTGGTTGGTATGAAAGAAAATAGCTTGTGGTCTTTCATACCTCGAGTCCATGAATTCCTGGGCCTTATATAGTTCAGGAATGCTGGGTGCTCTCAGCTGGTTTTACAAGGTTGTGAAGCAGCAGCTTAAGGTCTGGATGAACATTACTCACAGTGGGGCTGATGACAGCTGCTCCTGCTTTACCGCCTCTGGGGTGGGTATCGCACTGCTGCACATTGTGCCCTGTTTCCCCCTTTGCTTTGGTATGCACAGAGGTGGGGTTGTTGCCTTCAGACTTCTGGGAACACCAGGTCCATCAGTTTTAGTACTGGAATTCAAGGGGTGAGAGTCCATGCCCACCACAGTTGAAAGCAGCTCATCAATGGACTCAGGCTCATCTCTGCACCCTGCTCTTGCCTGCAGGTTGCTGTTTGAGCAGCATCCTCGCACCACAGAGGGGACAAGTCTAGATGATTCTGATCTGTCAGGGGGGTTAGACTAGATGATCTTTCCAGGTCCCTTCCAGCCCCTGACATTCAGTGATTCTGTGACAAGGAGTGTTTCCTGAATTTCCATGATAATAAGAGCTACAACCATTTAAGAAGGGGGTTGGTGTCCACATGCAGTAAGTCTCTCAAACCCTCATCACTGCCGTGGGGGCAGCCCAGTCCAGCCCCCAATGCACTGTGGCTTTTCAACTTTCTTAATGTGAAGATTTGACAGTAACATTTGTGGCTTAGCTTGTTTTTTCAAGGCCGTGGGAGAAATGAAACTGTTTAACAGAGGACAAAACAGTATTAGGAAAAAACCTGCAAAGAAGCAAACTTCTGTTATATTTATTTAAACATTCAAGTCCCTGATTACTGCATGCTCCCCAAAGTAAGTACTGGGCAGTGGTCTCCTTACTTGCCACATTTGAGACCTTAGAAGAGCTGCAAATATTTTTAAAATTGTCATTTACAAGGATTCAAAAATCATGTCAAGTTCTACCCAAAATGAGACCTTTTCAGGATTCGCTTGGATTCAGCACACTATGCAGCTGTGGTGTCTCATCTGCTCTGCTTTGTTGCTGTATTCAGGGCTCTCTCCTCCCTACCTTGTAGAGGAGCAAATGTACAAACAGCAGTAAGTTGAATTCTTATGGAAATGCTGTGATTTCCCACACCATGAAATACCTCTTGGGGCTGGACTGAAGGCAAGCTGCAGTGAAACGTGCACAATGCAGACATCCATTGCCAGCAGGAAGGATGCTGCCAGGTGTCTATCGGGATCCCCCATCTGGGATCTGGATGCAACCCAATAAACCAGGCTGGGCCTGAACACCCCACTGTGTTCCTGGACCACCTTTAGTTGGGTTTTTGGGTACCCTGTGGTGGGTGAGCTGCTCACCCAGAAAGCAGACAGCATGGGGGAAAGAAGAGTCCCCATGGTTCAGGGGTACCCAGAATGTACTTGTTTTTTTTCCCAGAATGTACTTATCCTGGAGATGGCATTGCAGTGACATCCTCGTTTTTTGGCTGGATCATCTGTGGTGTAGACACAATGCAAAACTGGGATAGAATCATAGAATGGTAGGGGTTGGAAGGGACCTCTGGACATCGAGTCCAACCGCCCTGCCAGAGCGGGATAAAGCCACCCCTTGTTATACCTGAACACAGCTGGCCATGAGGCTTTTCCCACCCTAAAACTGTTTTGTCCTCTGTTAAACGGTTTTATTTCTCCCATGGCCTTGAAAAACCAAGCTAAGCCGCAAATGTTACTGTCAAATCTTGACATGAAGAATGTTGAAAAGCCACAATCTCAGCAATCACCCGAATTTTGTTCTTGCTCGTAAAGAGCCAAGACACTACAAATACTTCCAGCTGCCATGTCATGAAGATGGAGCACTCAGATGGGTCAGGGTGACCTGTGCTCACATGGGGAACACAAAGTGTCAGGATGTGGATGAAGCTGATCAAGTTTCTGGAAAACCCCTGAATCTTTACTGAGACACTCCTGTCCAGGGCCAAGGTGGGTGTGTGGGTTTATTGTTTTGTTTTGTTTTGATTACTGTGCATGAAGATTTTGAAGAGGAGGTTGGGACAGGCAGAGGTGAACCCATAGGAGAGAGATGCCCTTAGTGGCTTTCATGCCTTTAACTCCCTGGGACCTGACTCAGGAATTTTCGAACAGACACTTTCAAGAGCATGTGAGAGCCAGCTGAGCAAACCTCCCTTACTCAAAGCCAGACACTCGGGTAACTTTTGCTCCCCCCTCCCCCCGTTATTTCAGTTGCATAAGTGAACATATGAGCAATATTTCCACTGGGCCAAAGCATTGCCCTTGCCCGCACAACAGCTTGAAATGGGATCTGAATTTTATTCCTTACTAAGGATGTTACAGTAATTAAGTATATCTATATCTAATCAAGTTTCCACCCTTATTTCTTTCTTTCATGACTATTTCCAGACCCCACTAAAATCCTGCTCTTCTTGCTTGGCAAAGCTTTCCATTTGACCCTCTGCTTTGTGGGCCCTCTGATTTCATGCCCACACACACCTACTGGTGGCACCTTTCTTTAAAAGCTATGAAAAACAGAGGTATCCCTCCTTAATTTTAGCATGTTGTGTGCAAAGCATAGAGAATGATCTAAAAAGTCCTTTCCTCTTGGGAACTAAAGATATTCACACTGCAAAAGTGAGAAAATAAACATGTTTATACATTTATTATATACAATATTAAGGCACAAGTTTAAACAGCAAAGAATAAGAAATCTTTGGCTGACCAACAATATCACTATTTGCTGTGGGTGACACATAATGTTCATTTTCCCCCCTATGTTCAAATACCCCTCCAGCTATACAATACTGTACACCAACTTCTCTATACAACCAACAACAATAATGACAGTATTTTACAACTAGTTACCAACATCACCTGGAATGGCTACAGCACATATTCCCTAAACAGTTCAAAGAGCTGAGAAAAACCAGCACAACTGGAGTTGTGCCACTCTGCTGTTGGCAGTAATACTCCACAAAAGCCCTGTCAGTGCTTGGGTTGGGGGAGACTTGCTGGTCCTCCAGACCTTCACTCCAGAGAAAATAAAAGTCTTGAGTTCAACACAACTGAGGGTAAGGAACCCTTCGGTTTATCAGACCTGTCGTCTACAACAAGAGTTGCCTACAGCATGGTCTCTAATGAACAGCTTGTAAATGTGCCCATGAATCTGAGGCAGCAGCAATTGTAAACACACCTTTGGATACCAGACCCTGGAAGGACTGTGGGCTCCAGGAGGAAAAGGAGGAAGAGAAGGAGGAGGGCTGTATTCCAGCTGACTTGGAGAAGCTGAGCTGAACCAGTGCTAAACACAACTGAAAGCCACTTGACACACACTGATCTGACACTGTTTCTGCTGGACATTGAGCTGTCTGCCTGTATACAACTTATCAAACAGTTTCATCAAAAGAAATAATACAGCTAGTAATAAAATGCTTAGGGTCTTCCCAGCACCTGGGTATTCTTATTTCTTGGAGAAAAGTGATGAAATTAAATACTGACCATTGTTTCACTTGTATTCCTTTGTTTTGATTTCCTCCTGCCCTGCTCCTACCACAGCCATTTGAGGAAGGGCCACGGAGGTGGGTCAGCACTGAAGCCATGCACAGACCTGGCTTTTACACAAACTCTTACAATGTTTAAATTAACTTTAGAGGAAAAAAAAATATTTTACAAGGCATATATTAAGGTGTGTAACATCTTCCAAGGGTTTTACGCATTTGGTTTCACAATGCAAAGCTGCTAATACTTGAGACACGCAGTTCTCTTGGCCACACAACCTAACTACCACTACTCAGTTTAATGAGTGCAAGAATCAGAACGAGTGCAACACCAACGTACATCTAATTCTATATACACGCAAAAATAAGTGCATAGATTTAACACAGAAATTTCGCTTTTTACAAAAAAAACCCAAACAAAACAGGTCATCAACCAGGCAGTATTGAGTGCAAGGCTCCGGCCCTTGAAGGCTTTGAGGTTGCAAGGACTTCAGTTTTCAGCAAAAAGTGGAGTTTAAAGTGCCTGGTGTTTTCACAATCAATGGTTCTGATTCAATACCTACAGGAAGAGGGGACCTGGAGCCAGCCCTGAGCACATGACTATTTCCAGAACCCATCACCTTCCCACTCTAGGCAGTTTCACATAAAATCCAATCACCCTTTATCCCAAAACCCAGTTCTTAATATAATTATGGTGCATCACAAGGTTCAGGAACCACAAAGCCAATACAAAGATACCTCACAGAGGGACATTTCCCTGTCAGCATGTTCAATGCATGAAGCAAATGATATGCCACAAGTAACCCAGCTGGTGAAGTGTCTGAGAGACAGTCCCCATCTCTTATGGAAATCAAGGACCAAGCTGAAAATGAGCAATGTTCCATCCTGGGTAAAACAAGGTGAAAAGAAAATGCATCTCGGCACAGATAACAGATGATGCTTATGGAGTGCTTTGAAGATAAACCCTTCCCGGCCCCTGAATGCCCAGTCCCATGTCAGCCTGCACAGCAGGTTTGTACACTCAAGGAGGGTACCATTTGGTTGTAGGCATTGAGAACAAGGAAAAATCCTGTTCTTACCACAAACACACAGATTCTTCCACTATTAAGAACCAGTGCATGGTAAGAGCCATCTTCTGATTTCATATACAAACCCAGCTTATTAACTCCACTGAAATCACACCTATGCAACTCCCCTATGAACAAGCTTTATGGTGCCCAACCCTTCAAGGAGCTGCCAGGATCCTCCCCTGACTTTCCATCCTGAAACCTTCCCATCATTACAAAAGGGACTGCTTCAACAGGATCATCTTCCCCACCTCTACGTCCATCCTCCATGGGAATTCCAGACAGTAACTGTTCCTACCAAAAAAAAAAGAAGTCTCAGCAAGCTCTGAGGTTGCAGGACATGAATATTTGCACTGTAAATCCAGGTCCAAGAGCAACACTTGTCCAGCCAGGAAAGAGGCACCTGATCTGCCTGCCCAGGAAAACCACATAACACCACTTCAAACAAATACTTAAAAGAACCCACTGTGTATACCTATGGACAAATTATTCACCGAAATTAAGCTGTGAATACTTCTGAGAAATGAATTGATACTGAGGAAGATACAGGTTTCTCCTGGGTTATTCAGAAACTCCCTCTGACCTCAAAATAGCGGGGATTTTGCTCCCTGTCCCAGCCACAGAGAGGCAGGAAAACAGAGCGGCACTGCACACCCAGTCTGTAACATCACTTCTTTACACCAAATGCTGTTTCCTTTTCACTCAACGATCCCCTTCTTAGGCCACCTTCTGTTTTCAATGACCCTTTATGCTCAGACATTCATTCCAACGTTCCTCTTCAGCACTCTTGACTTCTTGCCTGGTCCAAAGTCTCAACACATCAGACTAGAGCTTCATTTTGAGCACAAACTTTCTTTAGCTTTCTTCAAACTCTCAGGGTTAGTTTTTAAGATTGGCACACCAAGGACCATCTTGGACCTGGCTGTACACACATAAAGCCCTAGAGATGCCATCGTCTGCTCAGATGAGTACTTCCATCATGTCTGTATCTGGAAACTCAGGCTTGTGGAGCAGGCTGCTCACTCGGCCTTTGCTGTCAGGTGGCTTCCCATGGCTGGAGTTCTCTGCAATAGAAAGAAGGGAAAGTTGTTCTTCAGCTCAAATTCAACAGCAAATTGTTCAAAGCAAATATGAACCTGTTTCTTTAGGGGGTGACGGCGCATGTCCTGTATGTATTAACATACTGAAAAACAGATCTGCTCAGGAGGTTGAGAACATGTAATGCTGAATTCCCTGCACAGTGACAGCAGGTGTCTCGGTGTGCACAGACCCCAAGGGCAGGCACAGAGATGGTATTTAAGAGATAGGTACTAAAGTACCTTTTTTAGCTGTGACCCCCAGAGAGAAAGAGGCATTTGTGAAATGTCTGCATCATGTATATTCCTATTTTGCTTCAGGAACAAAGTTTAGGAGTTTTAAGTATCACAATGGCAGTTCACAAATAACCAGGTAGGTGGTATAATCAAAAATACATTACTTTGCCAGTGGAATGGGCTAGGAGAATGTATATGGCCAGTTATCACAATGCATGATAGATGTTGGTAGGTGTTCATCACCATAGCTCTCGACAGCCAAATTCAGGGAGAAAGAGGATTGTAGTTTCTTATTGTGGATGCTAAAATAACTACTGCCTGGAATTTTCCTTCTTGTGGGATCGCAAAGATTCCCACCAGCTGTGACCTTGGTGGCGGCTGTTTATAAAACAGTAGAAAGATGTTTTGATTATGGGTGTTGTGACACCCCAGCCAATCACCCCAGGGGGTGGCTGGCTTCTTGTCCAATTGTCTGGAGGTTAAAAGGGTATAAAAAGAGCTGTAAATTAATAAATAAAGGCTTCTTGGCATCTACGTGAAGAAAGTCGTCTCTTCCTCACTCTTTCTCCTCCTCTGGCAACTACCAGATAAGCAACATCTTATAAGCAGGAAAACCCTGAAAGGCTATTTTAAGAGTACCTGGAAATAAATTCCAGTGTGTATTGCCCAAAACACAGTAACCCAGAGTTTCAAGGAATCAATGACCCTGATTGAGCCCTATTAATGTTTTTAGAGAGAAGGCTTGTTTTTGAGATGAGATGAATGTGTAGGAAAAGGGAGTTTTCAAAATATGTGTGTAAAATAAATCTCTCCCTTGCCACAGCTGCAAACCAGCAATTTTCACCTTCTAAAAGTATTAAAAATTTTACTTTTTCACCATTCTCCTCTCCCCTCTAAAATCTCCAATTTCTCTTTACTATTTTCCCCCAGGTTTCCTTTACAAATTAGGGAGAAAATGGGTGCTTTCACTAGCCATGGTTTAAGCTGAAAAAAAGAAGGCTCTGAGTACATGAGCAGGTGTAGAGTGTTTTCAAGGTGTGAAACTCTGTAATTTTATCTTTGGCAGCATGAATAATTGCACTTGTTGGAAACTCTGCATGTTACAGGTGAACAGAGGATTTAGAGAAGCTGCCAAACACGAAGCTCTGCAAAGCCAGACATGGCAGCCTTGGAAAGTGCTCTCCCTATGATTTTAGTTTTCCTGAAGAAACCTTCTTACCACCCTACAGACTGTGAAGGCATCACACCTCCCACACCTCTCCACCTCCACCAGACTGGGGTGTCTCTGGGGATCTGCTGACAGCCCTGTGAGTGCTGGCATTTCACACTGATGCAGGGACCCAGCAAAGCTCACCCAGTTTCTCGCCGGGTGCTCGTGTCCCTAGGGGTCGTGGGGCTGGGCTGTGAGATGGGGTGGTACCCAGTCGCCCACGGCCAGGGAAGGAGGCAGTGGTGGGCCAGAAGAGCTCAGCACTTTTGTCCGTCTGGGTGCTGCTGTCTTTGCTGCCCGTCTTTGCATGGGAGGCTGCCGGTACTGGGATGGACATGCAGTACAAAGAGGGCAGTGGCGGAGGAAGCGATGGGCCTGACGGATGGTCGTGATGCTCCTTCCCCAAGAGCAGCCCTGAAAACACAGGGAGGTCAGTCACGTCCTGTTTTTAACCTCAGTGCTATGCCCCTGTTCCACCTCAGAGCTACAAGGGCAGGTTTGGATACATCTCCAGCCTGGCTTAGCTTTTCGCTTTGATGCTTCCTGTTGCTCTTCTCCTGACATCTATATGGTACTTTCCTACAAAACAGCCTTTTGAAAGCCATTGCCCCTTCCTACATCCCCTGTTGCACACTCACTCCAGCAGCACCTTGCACACCTCCACACACCTGCCCTATTCACCCCCAAACCACCGGTGGTCCCACACTCATTTACCCATTCAGCTGCCAATTCACACCGAGCACTCCTACCCCAAGGGATGCTCACCCTCTTGATTAACTGTAATGAGGCTTATTTTCCTAGACCAAATTTGTTCTTTATTTACATAAAGCTGCAAACTTCTGCTTGTGTCTGGGAGGTTTTCCCCCAACTATGGCTGTCTATAATCAGTGTAGAGTGATTTAATATCATTAAAAATATAATTAAGATACAATGCAAGGTTAAAAATGACTAACATTTTACTTCAGCATAAGGGAATGCATTCAGCCCATGGGAATTACTCTAGAAATGAGCCAACAGGGCAACGTGGGCCACGACTGAGGCGCTTTTGCTAATCTCAAGCAGAAGGATTAGATTGGATGATGATTAATCGAGGATTAATGATGGATGAGACAGATCTTAACCAAAAACTGAGCTCACCTATGCTTCCCTTCCAGATCTTCTCTTCCTTCTTCTCCTCAGCTATCTGGTTGCTGGTGAGTGAGGTCTGACGGGAATGCACGCCTGTAGCAGCAGCGATGGAGGGGACGGACCGAGCTGGTCGCAGGCTGGAGCTGTCACCTTTCCCAGGGTCCTTCCGTGACCGCTGCTGAAGGACCTTGATCATGGCATCCTTCTCAATTATTTTGGCATGGAGATTCTTTATTCTGCCAAAATATGAAATCTTTGCTTATAGGAATGTAAAAAGTGTTTATATGGGCAAGTCTCTCCCCCCCCAAGACAGCAGGATGTGCCTGAGGTAGATGCCCCACTGCTCTGTCTCCTCCAGTTTTGAGCAACTATCACAAGGCAGCTCCCACCAGTTCCCCTGAAACAGGCACTGGTTCTCACTATTAAGCCAAAACTGGAAACTCCTGCAAGGTTAACTGAACCTGTGTATTGCTGTGGCTTTACCAATCAAGCAGGAGCAATGAGGATAGTATCCTGACCAGGCTGCATATTGCTACCTTCACCAGAATACGAACACAACAGGTGATTTGCACCTCAAACATACAGTGGGACCATATCTGGAAACCCTCCTTTGGCAGGCTGAGGTAACCTCATGATTCAGGTCTATTGTCATCTGGAGGACAGACCTGCTGAAGTGAGCAGCAGAAAGGTTCCCTTTGGTTTCTCTATAACAGCTGGGCTGGGCTCTTGCTCCTCCCTCACCACAGCAGGACCAATCAGCACACAGGGTGCAGAGCTGACCAAACACTACTTTTCTCATACAGACCCTGAAGACTCTCAAATTGAAAAAAAAAGGCATTATCTGAAACACTGCTCCAGTAATGATTAACAGCGAATCATACCAAAAGACTACAAAACCACATTTAAAAAAAATTAATAATCAATTGTACATGTGCAGTATGACAGCTTGACTGCATGTGCAATATGCAGTCCAGAGCAGCTGCATTTTGTGAAGCAATGAAAGCTGAAATGCCACATCTGGAAAACCTATACGTACAAGGGAGCTAGCTAGGAACTTCATGTTGGCGGTAGTTTTCACAATCAGATGTCTAATTTGCAATGAAAACACAAGATCCTAATCTATCTTTAATGAAGCTTATGGCAAAACTCCATTACTTCACTGGAAGCAGGATCAGTTTGCATCTGTGAGTGGAAAACAGAAACCAAACCCAGTAAAAACAATCTTTGTTAGTTTCCACAAGCAACAAATGCACCTTTTTATAAAAGTGTCTGATGACTAGTGTTTTTGTGGAGAAGCCAACACCAAAGAACAGATTTTGAACAGTTTTTCAGTAAAAACCTGGAGAAATACTCAAACTTTCCCAAGGGATTTTTTACTCATCCTATGACCACTTCTCACCAGGACAAAAAAAAAAGTCTGGATTAAAAGCACTGCCCAGGTCCAGTGCTCAGTGAATTACACAGCTGTGCACCTGCTTGTGTGCTGAAAATGGAAAATTATCTTCAACAAGGAATGTTACTCGTGCCAACTGCTTGTACCCAAAAAAGTTTATTTTCTAACTGCTACTACTCGTATTGCACCTTTTTTTTAAGTGGTGCTGCATTACGCAGGTTTGTTCCTAAATGCCAACGTGAGCATCATGCAACTTGAATGTGGGAAAAGGAGTGTACCTAGAAAGAGCAATAAGCAGGATAGAAGAGTAAAGCAAAGGCAAGACCTGGCATTACTGATTGTGTAGGAGTGGGATTATGACTTCAGCTTTTACGACCAGACACTCTTGTTTCCAGAGAGGGATTTTCACTGAGATTAAACGAGCATTCAGCTTCCTCACATGCCAACCTACTTTTAATAGTGGAACAGCCTCTCATTTTGTAAGAAGGTCAGTTTTGGCACAGAGAAAGTTTAACAGTAAGACAGGGAGGAAGCTATTTAACAACAGTGAGTCTGTTTTGGTACTGAAGAGCAAAACTAAGTCAAACTGAAGCTAAACCCATCCTTGCCAGGCATGCGTGAAGGAACAGAAGGGCATCCTAGTTTATCTGAGTGCAGCCCAGCCACCACAAGAAGCAGGTACACCATAATGGCCCCTTACGTGTACTCCATGTCCTGGCAGCGCCGGTTGGCTTGCACAATCTCCTCCTCTTCCTGCCAGCCCCGCGCCTCCAGTGCGCTCTCGCCGTAGCTGCCGTTGCGCGAGTGGCTCGGGGCCGAGGCGTCCCTGGCAAAGTGGTGCAACATGGTGAGTCAGGCTCCTGAAAGTGCACAGGTGGCCTTTGCAAGTGAGATTGACATTTGCAAAGAAAACCCTAAACCCTCTTTAGAAGACCAAATTAGCAATGGTTGCCTGTCAAGTAGATGGCCATCTGGCACTGGGTAACCTTGCTTGCAGGTTACTCTTGGCTTGGGTTTAGTCATTAATGACTTTAATTAACTGGACTGGTGGGAGAGAGAGCATGCTGAAATCCTGGGTGACCCCCACAAGGTTAATGACCATACTGAAGGGCAGCATCAGGAGGACTCGCTCACCAAGAAATGACCCTCAGTCAACAAGACCACACTGCAAACAAGAAGCAGAACCATGCACTTTGGAAGGTGAAAAAAATCACAGAAATGACTGCCTAGAATAAAGTGCAAAAGAAAAGGATCTTCCTGAGTCATACACTGAACTGTATTTCAAAGGGAAAGCCCATTTTAGGATGTTTTCAGGGGTTTTGGCTGTTACATTGTCAACAGTGACCTGTTGTTTGTAGTGCACACCTGGGAAGGACAAGAATCAATCGATGTAACTTCCAGTAAAGAGGTTTAGTTTGAAGCTTAATGGAATGATGGAAGAGGGGATTTAGGCCACAAAATTTCCCTCACTACAGGTTTTTTAAACTAGGTTAACCAACCGTGTTACAGATCGTGGGATGGATGCAGCCATATACTAACAGTGCCTGCTGACTCCACTGGTGCAGTGGGGACTGTAATTTGGCAGCCTGTGACTTTGCCACTAAGGCCACTACTTGATTCTGGTGCCTGCATTTGATAACTGTTTGGCCCTGCTCAAAAGGATAAATCCTGTCCTGATCAACTATTGTATCTCACTGACATGCCACCACAAAGAGGTGCATTAACCCTGGTGGCATGACTCAGCAGGGAAAGGCAAGCAAAATTCAGCCTTAAGAATATATCCACTCCATATTCTCCCATCTTTCACATACTGAAGAGAGCCTTGCAGCAAGGCTACCTTACCTCTCTGTTGAAGCTGTGGCTGCAGCATTCATGGCAAAGTGCCTGATTGTACTCTCCTCCAGGTACTTCTGCTCCCACTTAGTCATGTCAGCTTCCAGGGCCAAGATCCTCTCCTCCTTCTCCCGCACCAGCTCCATCAGGGCTGGGGCATTGTGCTCTGGGAGGGTGCTCACCTGGTAGCTGCCCTGCCTCTGCCAGTGGAAACAACAGATATTCACCCTCTGCCAAGTACAGGAGCTGCTAACACTTTTTCCCCTGCTTCTCTGGAGCATGCAAAGACCTCCCGATGTCTTTTGATAGGAGCTGGTAGAACTCCCAAGCTAAACCCCTTAGGTTGCAGGAGGACAGGCAGGTTGACCATGTCTTCAAATCCACCATGTGCTTCTCCAGACCATGCTGACAGAAGGAGGGATCTGCTTGCTTCCTGGACATGCAGAGATTTCATGGGATATCCAAAACAAGAGATTTGTTACATTCCACAGTGTGCAGTATTGTGTCAAAGGGGAAACTGCCTTGGGAGCACTGGCTTCTCATCTGTCCTACACCACAAACTTCACCAGCAAGGCTGTACCATCACACCACAGCAAGGACTGAAGCAGCCATTTCCATTTTCCAAGCTACGTATCTCCTGCTTATTGGAAACTGGAGATACTGAGGAGGGCTGCAGCCTTTGGTGCAGTAATGACATGTTTGGAAGTTGCTTTCTGGAAATGCAATATGGAACAGCCCTTAGGAGCAACAGCTGTAACTCTGCTCCTGAAAAGTAATAGTACTTACTCTTCAAATATTGTCAAATCTTTGTCAAGAAGGTAACATTTTGGAAGCATGGTCCTGGTCTATAAATGGCATTTTGAGACATCATAGGTGCTTGCCATCTTCTGAGTCAAAATGTTTGCCAAACTCTGCTCAGCCTGTAATGCTAAGGTAAAGGGATTGTTTGGCTTCGTTATGTTTTTTTCCTAGCTCATGCATTGGTGATCATGAAGATTTGATGTTTGGACTTGGTTGCCAGGAACAGAAGAGATTCTTGCTCTCTGTCCCCTTGTCTTTTGTCTCTTCTGCTGACTCCAGTGAAAAGGAAAAAAAATGTTCTTGTTTTCCCTGTGATGAGAAAATGCTTCAGTAGATGTAACTTTGCTAACTCAGAGAAGACAGCTCTGTAGTAAAAACTTGGGGCATTTTGAAGCAGCGTGATTCACTGCAGTGCTGGGGTTTGCAAGGCCATAAGGGTAAAAAACAGTAGTGAAAAATACCCTGAAGTCTCCTCTCAAAGCTGACTGGTGAGACATGAAGTTAGAGTTTCTTTCTTCTTAAAACTTACTAGAGAGAACTGGTGCAGGCACTTGAGAACTATGGCAACCCAAAATCCAATTGCTAATTACAGTGCCAAAAAAAACCCCAACCAATTAAAAATGAAGCAATCTGTGCCAAAATGAGCAGACACAGCTTGAACTCCCAAGGCAAGGACTTCAGCAATAGTCCATCCCACTTTCTTAATATACCAATTTGTTCCTACATTCCAGCCCATAGAACAAAACCTTTCCAGTTCTAGTTTTATCTTGACTTGAATTTTAACTGTATTTTTCTCAAATGTTCTTTCATCTACCCCAGCATTAGCATATCACACCTCATGTAAATTCTCTGTTAAATTGAAGGAGAGCTGGCTGGAAGAAGACAGGAGCAGCAAGCTTGTGGTGGACAGGGTAAGGCTTAATGCATTTAAATGGCAGCAAGGAAAAGCCAAGCTGGATGGGAAGTTTGTCCAGGGAGCAGCAGCGTGATGCTTCGTAGCAGGGCTGAGGGATGTGCCCTGCCCTGGGGCTGTCAGTAAGAAGGGGATGCTCTCAGATCTGGCCACCTCATGCCTGAAAACCATTGACATTGCAGAGTTTCCCAATCGCATCTTGTCAGCAGGATCAGCTCCTCTGCTTTCTGGCAGCAAAACCCACGTTCTTACAGCTGTTCTGGTCCCCACGTGGTGGTGTGACAGATACACTTGGTACATCTGCTTGCTCTTCTCTGAAGCCAATGTCTATTTGTTTGGCACTTGTTGCTTCTGTAGCCTGGAAATCCTCCCTGCAACCTCCTCATGCTTGCTTTTTTTTTTTTTTTTTCCTTTTCACAGATGACTGGACTTCGAGACTTAGGGGTGGAGGAATAACAAAGGAATAACTGTGCATAAAATACAAGCAGAACAATATCCCTCTAAGGACACAGGGCTGAAAAAAACCCAAGGCAACATCTACATAAATGGAAGTCTACATTTCTAGCTCATTCTGGACTGGACTGATATTCAAATAATTCATTGTCTGAAGATAACACCATTTGTCTCCAGATCTGTGATGAGTTTTGTGAACCATGTACATTGGATTTGCCTGGAACAAATAGAGCTGAAGCTCTTGCTCCCATTAAATTCCACATCATCCCACCTTGCATCTTCAATGACAGATCAGCCAAAACCTGTGGGCTAAACCTCATGTCCCCATTTACCATACCTTTCCTCTTTCAGTGTGGAGCTGTGATTGCTGGAAAGAAACCTGGAAGGATATTTTCCCCTGGCAGGTGTGGGGGTCATGTAGGGGCAGAACCCTGCTTGTCCTTGGGCAGAGGAGCCAAGATCTCCCAGTCCCACGGCACGCTGGGCTCGGCTGTGTCCATCAGCCCCACTGTGGAGCTCCTCCATCCTCCAGTGAAGATCAGGAGTAAGGATCACAGATTGGTTTGGGTTGGAAGAGACCTTCAAAGATCATCTAAGCCCAACCCCTCTGTCAAGGACAGCTTCCACTAGATCATGTGGCTTGAACCCCCATCCAACCTGACCTTGAATATGCCCAAGAAGTTGTGGGCATCCACAACTTCATCCAAAAGAAAGGCTTAGGTGGAAAGCTCAACAATCTCAACCCAAAAGCAAGGTGTCACCTAGGAGGGCTGCAAGCTGCTGTCTCTCTTTAAAAGCAACGTCAAAGGCCCCATGCTGGGGTCCCGTGCAGAGCACCGCGTCCTCACCTGCTGCATCCGCAGCGAGTCCAGCTCCCGCTCCAGGCGCGTGCGCAGCCGCCGCTCCATCTGCTCTCTCTTCTCACAGGCCGCCTGCAGCTGTGTCAAGGCCTGCTGCAGCTTCTCCACCTTCTCCACGTAGGCCTGCTTCCTGCGCAGCTGGGGGCGACAGGGGGTCAGCAGAGGGTTGGGGCACCAAACCCTGTGCTGGGACCCCCTTTCAGTTGCATGCTCACACTGGGCTCAAGCATGGCTTTGGCTGTTTACTTGGGAGAGTTTTTCCAGGGAACGGATAGTGCTCCTTTGATGGTCAGGGAAAGGGATGCCCAACAGGCACTGCTGGGGTGGCTCTACCCCTTCTGGAGGGAACAATGCCCAGATCTTTCACCCATTGAGGATCCACTAGCAATGACACCCCCTGGCCATTTCTGAGCAAGAGCCATCATGTTGGTGGATACTCTTCTGGCAAGCACACAGGCTGGCCTCAGCTAAGAAGGATCCTGGCGACTTTTACTGACTGGTACCACTCGACAGAATGTCTGCACTCCAACAGTCTTTTTTTCTGTGTTGTGTGTCTGTCTAATGCAAGTGGAACAAGTGGAGCGCCAGGAGCCAGAATTTTTCCACCTACTCTATCCAGCTTATGGGCTTGGCCATACCAGTGATGTATAGATGTGCTGGCAGCTAAAGCCAGGACCTCTTCACATATATAATGCAATTGCTGACAGGCTATACATGATACAAAAATTTTGTAACACAGGGTTTTACAGCCTGAGATTGCTCAAGTAGCACACCCCAAAATGAACTTGCAAGTGGACTGCAGATGTTCAGGGTGCTTAGCAGCTATCCTCACTTCTTACAGCCTCCCGCCATGCCACCAGCACTCAGTGACACCACTGGGTATCATGATCAGGGCTCACAGCAGGAGCCAGCACATCTGAGAGGCCTCGGACATGGGACATGATGGACATCAGCTGTGCTGGACTCTGGAACAGGCAGCAAAGCCTGTGCTGCAACCTGACCCCCAGCCAAAATCTGTCACTGAGGAGAGCTTATTGGGTGCAAGGCACACCTGGGTGTCCATGAGCTATCCTCATCCCCAGGGAATGTGGAAACTGACCCAAAAACTTATCCATGGGCCTGTGGCAGCAGAGTCTGCCTGCTCACACCATGGGCTGCAATCCCAACTTTGGGAAAACCCATTTCCCACTTTTCCCCCATCTTTTGTCATGAATTTTTCTGCTCACAAGCTTATATAAATGTACTCTTCTAAAAGTACCTGCCTTCTAGTAGAGAAAACAACAGTCCACACAAACTGAAGCTGCAAGCCCCAAAAAAGACCCCAAAACACTCTCAACTTCCAGAATCAGAATGGGAAGGTAAACTGGTTCGAATACTGGATCATGCAGACTTTACGAAGCCTCTGTTGGATGCCATCTGCAGCCTGGGGTTAATAGGGGATCCTTGAGGGCATAAATGCCTTAATCACTAAGATCCTCTTTAGGGCTTCTAGTCTCCCTCATTTATTTATACACTTGTTTGAGGTCTGAAGATTTTCGGAAGTAAAACAGAAGGGAGAAAAACACATAAACACCAGTCAACAATGGGGAACGAGACAAATAAGAGTGATTGTGCTGTGAGTTGGCAAGGCCAGGATCAAAATTATATCTTAGTGCCTACCTCTTCTTTAAGTACTTAAAACACAATTTAAATTAACTGCAATGTGGGTTATGGTTTAGGAGCTATAGACACAAAATATCTGTGTCTAAATAGCTAGGGGATGTAGTGAGAAGTTTGGTGCCTTGTTCCTGGGCACAAGGAGCAAATAAATACCAGAACTGGGTCCCCTCAGCTCTGTGGGGCTTTGCTTCACCCAGAGACCTCTGCTTAGCTCAAAAAAAAACTGAAGAAGTTTGTTGGTTTTTTTTTTTCCTACTTGTGTGGTGCTGTATTCACCTATGTGTGTGTCCCCCTCAATGATTACAATGATAATGCAATCACTTTTTATTGAAATTCCCCTTCTGCCAGCCTAAACACACCCGTGTCACAGGTGAAGTGAAATATGGGCTTGTTCACAGCAAAAGCAAAGCTTGGCCTAAACAAACCTCCCCAGTCAGAGCCAACAACTGGCAGTGCGACCTCCCCAGCCCTGATGTAATCTGGGCTAATGCTTACAGCTCCCGGGATTTTCCATGAAAATTAATGAGATTATAATCCCCACAAGTCTCTGGCAGCAGCACAAAGATTGCATTCCTTGGGAGCTCACGACTTGGCAAGACAGGCACAGTGGTAGCTTCTTGCTGAATGTGTTATTTTGGCAGTAGGAAGGTGCCTGTGCCACCTCCCAGCTGTACCATGTGGATCATAGAGGGGAAGGGGGCTCCCCCAAGAGTTCCTGCTCAGCAGACCTCATGTGCTCCCCAACATCCTGACAGATGGTGGAGGGTCCATCTGCACCAGAGCAGTCAGATTTTGCCTGTGCAGAAGCCCTCTAAGACCCATGGTTCACATGCTCGTGTGTGAGAGCAGCTCTGCGCGGGTGGGTGAACCAATGCACACTCACCCATCGCCCCAGAAAACAACTTGGTTGGAGATATGCAGCAAGGGAATTTCCACCATTCATAAATTTACAGGAAGATTCTTTAGTTATTTCTCACTTTTCTATAATGTCTGTAGATTCATAAGCAAAAATGTCACCTGCACATTTAAAAAACAAAGTAGAAAATGTTGTCATTTGAAGAAATGGCTTGTCAGTGCAGTATGAGTCTGTAAGGGAGGGGGGCTGCAGTCAGAAATACATGACACTGAGCTCCAGTACCTCAGAGACACAGACCCAAATAAAAGCTGGATGGCACCTTGAGAGGTACCAGTCCATCCTCCCACTCCAAGGTACGACTGTCTACCTAAAACCTGAAATATATCTGTTATAAAACCCTCCAGAAGCAGGGACTCCACAACCTCCCCCTGCAAAGTACTTCACAGCTTTCTTTTTTTGTTGGTTTGTTTTGTTTTTTTTTCTGCCAGAAAACATTTACCCTAATGCCTAATCTGGCTTAATCTTATGCAATTTAAGAAAATTACTTCTTGTTCTGTTTTCATATCATGATCTACTAGAGCAAGAAGCATTTAATGAAACAATACACATATTCACAAGATCAGCAAACTTGCCTGAACACTGCCCTTATCCCAGAGATTAGGAAAAGAAAGATGAAGAGCTGAAGCTACAAGGGGATGATCCAACAAATAAATCAGAGTAAAGACGAGAGGGTCTTGAAAAAAATATCTGCACTAGGAACATAACTCCAGTTTGAGCTACAGAATATCTGTTCTATAGATAAAAGATTTGCATTAAGGACTGTAAGAGATGGACAATCCACTATGAGCCTAAGTAGGTTGTTTCAGTGTTAATTAAGTCTTTATTTCTGGCCCAATCTGCTCAGCTTCAGCCCCCAAACTGTGCATCTGATTATTTCTTCTTACATAAAAGAGCAACGTTTAATCTGGCTGACAGCAATACCTTCTTCACATCCATGTGCATGGACTGGAGCTCAGCCACCTCCTCACTTTAATTGGTCACAGCAAAGAGCATCTGGGCACCAGATAAATTCTGCAGCTTTTTTCTGAACCCCCTCCAATTATGCAGTCTTCTACCCAAAGTGTGGACCAGATACACAATGCCAGCAGCAGTCTCCAAAATGACATGTGGTGGTAATACCACCTGCATATTTTTGAATTACATCCTTCTACCAGCAGGCACTCAGGATAATGTAGATTTACATAGTATGCTATTTTAGGTTAATTTAACTTTGTAGCTACTGCTTCTTTCTCAAGCCTTGATTTAAAAAGCTTTTAAACTTAATTACATTCTGGTGGTAGAAGAAATCTGTCTGGATTTAAGAAGCAGTACACAAAGCAGAACTCTGTTAATAATAACAGTCATTTTCATTGGAGTGATTTTGTGTTTCCTTCAATATATTCCAAATTAAGAGTAAAAATCCCTGGTTTAAGATGAAGTTTCAAAAATTCCATAATATCTGCTGCACATGTGTCAAACTGAGCTCCAGAAACACTTCAGACTGTTGAAAAGATGCTCTGATTTAGTGATGAAACAGGCCCAAAGCAAGGGAAAGGGAGCACAGGAGCCTGGGCACACAGGAGCTGCCACAGATTAACTGCACTTTGCCTGAGCTGTTTGATGCTGCCTTGAACAATTACAACAGAGCAGCTGAGAAAAAACCCACCTCAACTCCCCATAGAATGAAAAAGGCAGTTAAACACTACCAGGTCAACATGGGTTTGATCAGTCTGGGTGCTCTGAGAGACAAATCCTGGTAAATATTGTTGCATCACCCTCATGTATTGTCAACCCTGAGATCTACCATGCCCCGTGCACGCAGTTACCACCTCCATTAACAACCACCATGCCCTAGGCAGGAGGCTGTCACCTCCATAACATCTACTGTGTCCTGGGCAGGACGTTAGCAGCTCTCTAGAGGGGAATATTTGAGTTTCTCCTCAGCTCCACCAGTATACAATCCAGGATTGTAGCTTCAATCCCCAGCAGAGGCACATTTCTGTTGAATGACTAGACTATAAACTGGCAAAACTTTTAGACAGAGCCCTAAGCCTACAAATTTATAGAATCATTGAATGTTTAGGGCCAGAAGGGACCTCCAAAGGTCATCTAGTCCAGCCCCCCTGCAGTGAGCAGGGAAACCCTTAACTAGACCAGGCTGCTCAGAGCCTTGTCCAACCTCACCTGGAATATCTCCAGGGATGGGGCCTCAACCACCACCCTGGGGAGCCTATTCAACTGCTCTACCATCCTCAAGGTAAAGGACTTCTTCCTGATATCCAGTCCAAATCTACTCTTCTCTAATTTAAACCCACTACCCCTTGTCCTTTCACTACAGGCCCTTGGAAACAGCCCCTCTCCAGCTTTTCTGTAGGCCCCCTTCAGGTACTGAAAGGTGGCTATAAGATTGCCCTGGAGCCTTCTCCAGGCTGAACAATCCCATCTCCTTCAGCCTGTCCTCATAAGAGAGGTATTTCAGCCCTCTCATTATCTTTGTTGCCCTCCTCTGGACCCGCTCCATCAGGTCCATGTCTTTCCTATGTATGCATTTACTATAACACAGCAGGCACAAGGTAGCTTCTCACACCACCTGCCTGGAAATCTGCATTTATTGCTTCTGCTGCCTTCACCAGTGTGTATTCAGTGAGTTCATGTTACCTGCCAATACCACAGTGAGTCTGTGGAACAGCAGCCAGGAGCTAAACTTGCTTCTTTCTATCCTCTGAGTGATGCTGCAATTGCAGGAGCAGGTGTTGCCACCTAAAAATCTTCCTTTATTCAGTCACTTTGTAATGAAATGCAAATAGAAAACCTCTGGTTGCCTTTAAGGCAAGCAATGTCAAGTGAATTATGTACAGATTAAAGGTATGCCAGCTCTTGCAGCTACCCCAAAAGGACTGCCCCAAATACATTGGGATGGTGAGTGGGCTTTAGTCTAACACAGGAGCAGTTAAACTTAATGTGATCCTCTTCTTGCTGCTGAATGTAGCCACTGGAGGTAATGGAGTGCTTAAAATGTTTCTGAACAGGAAATCAGCATGGTCTAATAGTGAGGAACAAAACTGCAATGCCTTCAGTACTTACCTATATTACCTTACATCTTCCAGACTCAAAGTTACCTAACAGAGAGAGGGTCTGTCATGCTGAATACCTTGATAAAAAACATTAAAATATCACTGAGATCAATTCACCCTTCATCTTTCCAAGACAATAAACTGCACTTAAATTATTTGTGGGTATTTGAGAAAAGACCTTCCTTGCTCCTCACAAGACTCCTTGCATCTAAGCACCCATTGGGGTCCTGTGGATTCACCCCAGCCAGCCCTGAAAGGGGGTGAAGGTGCAAAATGAGGCACTAAAGGGGAACAGACCTGCCCAAGCTTACATGAGCAGTCTGTGCCAGAGCCTGAACCTCTCTACCAAGCTTACTAGGATAGAGGTTCATCAGTGGCCTTCCCCTCACCACTGACCTACCTGCTCACTTAGACAGCAGATATGTTCCTTTAATTCCCCATAAAATTTCCTCCCTCTTTGTTAGTCCTATGGATAGAGGTTTTAGGGCCAAAAAGCTCTGTTTTGACAGTCTTGCCTGAGCTGCAGAAGTGCACCAACTTTCAGCCAGGTATTAAGTCCACACCTCCTGATTGAAGGCCCTTAAAGAACACAGTAAACCGAGACCTCCATGGAGAATCAACAATATCACTCTTATAGTTAAAACAGAACATTATTTCCACTTTGAATTTGTTTAGCTTCAGCTTCCAGCTACTAGATATTGTTCTGTATTTGCCTGCAAGTTTGATGAGCCCTCTTCCTCTCTAAATACCCGTTTTTACTGTAATGCTCATGGAATCATTCCTTGAAGACCTCTTAGGAGTTTTGCAAAGATGGCATTTCTTGGGTCTATGATATAATAGGTTTGAGTTTTTTCAGCTCTCAAATAAAACCTGTAGCTCTTTGTATCTTTGAATCATGGGTGCTCTGCTTCCAGCCAGATACTTTAAGACCACTGTTTAGATGTGAAGTTACAGAGTGCTGCACTGCTGAGCACATCTCAAAACCCTCTGGGCATTCTTTGGAAAGCAATGGGGTGAATCAACATCAGATGTTTGCATTACAGTCCCAAGTCAGCGAGTAGTAAGCTTTTTATTTATTTCTGTTAAGTCCTACCTCATCCACCAGCTAGTTGAGTTTGGTGTTGCTCCTGATTATTTGTCAAAGGCTCTGCTCTGAAAAGATCTATGCTTGTGGTCCCCTTTGCTTGCTCATTTGGCTCGGTATCATATAAATTTTCTCTATGAGAGGGCCAGGCAAAATTAGGAAGACCTACCACACCATGGCTAGAAGAGATTCAGGACTTGGATGAAGAAAGCCCTATCCATGAGCCACAGATAGAGCACAGAAATGTTGCCTGCGTCTCACCTCCTCTTCCAGTTTGATGACCTTGGCTTGTGCATTGTTCAGGGCCTGGTCAAGGATTTCGATGTGCCTCCGCTGGTCCTCATTGGCAGAGCGCACAGATGCCAGCTCCATCTCCAACTTCTCCTTCTCCTTCAAGTGCTCTTTGTCTAGAAGAATGACAAGAAAAAGAGCCATTCCAGGAGGACAGCTCATAGGCCCTGGGCCATGCACCAGAGATAAGCTGCCACCTCCCTAGAAAGGCAAAAATTATGTGAAGGAGCAGCAAGTGGGGCCAGTGCTGAGATACAGGGGGCAAGGAGTTCTGTTCCTATTGCCAAGTTTTTACTGCCAAGGCTCAGCCCATCAACGTCCAGTCTTGTGTGAGCAGCAGGGATGAGTGGCAGCTTGGGCTGCATCTGCACTAGCAGAGCTTGTGGGCCTGAGCACTGCCTCAAAATTGTCCATTCTAAGGCAAGATTTTAGCCTGCACCAGCTCCTCCTTTCCCATACAATGCCCAGGCCTTGCCTGAGAACAGCCTATGTCAAGGACTGTTTACAGATGCCAGTGTGGATGCTCCTGCCCTTCTGTAATGGGCAAGAAGAAGTCTGTGCAGAGAAAAGAAGGCTGGGGGAGACATTTCAACCCTGTGGGGGCCCTGGGTGACTTTCCAGTCCTGTATGATCTAAGGGTCCAGCAATCGTCATTCCCCTCCTGTTAAGGGCCTTAACACTGCACCTCATTATTTAACACTGTAGGAGTGAGACTAAAACATGCAGATAGCCTCCATGCTGAAAAATCAAACCTTTTTGTTTTGTTTTGTTTTAATTTATTTTAATGTAAAAATATGTTTTATGAAAAAAAACAGCCTGGCTAAATTTAGTCAGCTTCACTCATAGCTTTTTCTTTGGCAACAAACTGCAGGCCCACCACTCATTTCAGTGGCAAGCTGCCTGAGGAAATGCTTGGCCCCATCTGCCTCTGCCCTGACAGTGCTGACAAGCCATATTCAGGGGACATGAGCATCGCAGGCCAGCCACTGGATCCTTGACATCAGGCTGCAAATAGTTAATGACTGGAGTGAGCAGAGGATGGAGGTTTCCTTCAGTGAAATCTGAGATTTCAAAACCTGGCCTTCATTCTGAATGACAACAAAAATAGAGCACTTGGAAAGCTTCCAGGGAGGAAAATTTCCTCCAAAAATTAATTTGGCATCAATGAAACATTATTTTTATTTTTGAAATTTAAACACAACATTACAGAATTTATTTTTTTTATTTAACTGAAGTGAAAAGTTGCTCCAGAAACACTGAAACATGGAAAATCTGCCCCTAACAACCAGTCTGTCCCAGTCAAGTGTGAACACTCAAGATAGAAGCCCCACCATCCATTTCTCCTCAAGGAGGGTCAGAAAACTTCACATGGCCAAAGCCTGCCCATTTCAGACCTGAACCACCCCTAGAAAGGTCTTATTCTTCCTTAATTACAGGTGGTTTAATTTACACCCTATCAGTAGGTGCCTGCAGCGAGGTGAGATACATATGAGCTGAGCTGTGTGGAACAAGGCACAGGTGGACAAGGTGAGCTCAAACCCAACCAGCCACCTTCCCATCTATCATAAAAGGAGAAATTCAGCATGTCACACAAAGAAACCCTGGCAGCCACTCCAGCACACCGGTCTCTGCAGAGCCCCATGAGTACTGCACCACACCGCTGGCTGCCACCACAAGCCACCTTAATGACATCGCCTTAATCTTCCTATGATCTCAATGAATTTTATATCCAACGTGCAGACTTCCTCCTTCAATGCAAATACATCTACTTCAATTGGATTGAATGTTCCTTCTGGAACATTAGAAGGAACATTAGTATGTGTTGTAAAAATGTGTAAATCTGGGCAACTGTCATGCAAGTAATTCCATCAGAAGATGAGGAAGCTGGAAGATGATTGCTATTTCAGCCCAGTGGCACTCTACCATCTCATGCTGGGACCACACTTGCTCTGCCCAGATCTGAAACCCAAGTTACACATGAGGACAGCACACAGAAGAACAGGATTCAGGACCTTTGCTTTCTATTTTCATCCAGGGAACTTGGAAGCATTCAGCTTACCCTGCTGCATTTCATCTTCTTCCCCCCTTCTCAAAGGAGAACAAAATTACACTGTACACAAAATAACCACTGAATCCTCTAGAAAGCTCCAAGAAAAATTTACTTAATAGCTTCTCCACACTTCTCAATGTCAGCTCCTCCCTGAAAAATGCCGGAAGCACATTTTATAGGTACCTTCCTATATTGCAATTAATTTTTAATAGTGAAGGAGGTTGTTGAACATACCTTAAATTCTCTTCAAGTACATACAAGGTATCCTTAAAGTCTAAAAATACTGGTTTACTCTGCTACCTTTGCATACACCTTCTGCCCAGGCACATGCTTTTTACCAAACAGGCTCTAGCTAGAAACTATTTCTATTTTCTGGTGGGTCACTGACACATCCCATTAGTGAAAAATTCCCAACAGGCTTCTCTGCTGCAGTTTACAGTTGTAATCTCACAGCTTTCCACCCACCGTAACTCTTCTATATCAATACTTTAAGGACATTACACCTATACTCTGGCTGGGTAGAAGACAGAGGAGATAAAGCAAAGATCCTGCTTCAGTGCCTCACAAACAGGCCTTTTGAATTGTCAGCCTGGGTAGGTACACCAAGAAAAGAACAGTCTTGACCCTGCTTTGAAGCAGAAACATTACACAGAAAGATACACCCGATCTGTGCCACTTACTGTGTACACTCAGATGTGAGCTCTTCACACACTGTATCTAATTATCAACTTATCTGACCAATTTAATGACCATCTCAGTACATCCCAAGCTTCTCTTCTCCTTGCTGTGCATGCAGAGCATGGACATACTTTAAAGATACACCTTGTTTCTTCAGAATGACCACTGCCAGCAGAACATATCAAATTATGGCACCAAGACCCTATCTTGGCTGCAGGAGATAGGTTGAAACTGAGTCTGGCTCCCATGCCACATCCCCTGTGACGTTTCCAACAATTTATCTCATGCAGGTTTGCATTCCCCATTGGTGGCTCTTCACAGCTGCCAATTCCACAGACACTCTCTGGTGACTGTGCCTTTCCTGAGTGAAACCAGTGAGCCTTATTTAGCCTCTCGTCAGTCTTGCAGCTCCTGACATGGCAAGTGTGTGGAGGAGCTATTCCACCCACCATCCACAGGCACAGTTATGTCCTGGCAGCTGATGCCAGTCATCTTTGCATCAGTTTATTCACCAGGACAGGGCACCAGAGTTGCCTCTTCTATTCATCCTGCTTAAGCTGAGATGTGGACAACACCAGTGACCCAACCTTCCCAAAAGTGTGGCAGGGCATGGAGAGCAGGATCGGCCCCTCGTGCCCTGTCACACTGCCCAGTGACCAGCATTCAAATTGAGGACAGAACCTTCATGCCTGCTCCAAAGGCTTTTCAGTGGCTGGTTCACATGCCATAAAAACAAGCAGAATAAATGAATAAAGAGAGCCCGTTCATTCCATGCAGGAGGAGAGTGCTTTCCACAACTTTACAGAATTCTTTGCACATTAAATAGGTCCAGGTTGCCAGGTCCAGGCGATGTTTCTCCTCCAGAGGAAGAGCAAAGCCACCATCCATCCATCTGTCCACCCATCCCTCTGCCTGCCTTGCTGCAGCCCCCTGCAGCTGTGTCACTGACTAGGCTGGGCCAAGGCAGGTCTGGAGCAGCAATAGAGAACTGGGAAATAAGACATTTCTTTCCATCCCCAAGAGCAGGTCTCCATGAGGAAAAAAGAGAAAGGAATTACAAATGTCAAGAGAGCTCACTGGAATGTTCTCCTGGAGTTTTGCTCACAAATGGCATGATCCTGACAGCTCTCTGGAGTTTGGACCACACCAGCAGCAAGAAAAGGCTGAGAAGCTGTCTGAGGTCACGCTTGAGTCCCAAAGTCTGTTTCCTCACATGGTAACAGGGATTCTGTGCTGTAATTAATAATTATGGTCAACTGTCATATACTCAAATGGTTCAGGGTCCAGGGTTACTCATGGTCATCAAACTAAGCAGGGATACAGAAATTTTTGGTGCTCCACTGTCAGAAGTCGTCACTGAATCTCCACCAAAACTTGTGATGGCTTTCCTTACCCGCCACACTATCACAGGGAAGATTAAACTTGATCTGATTTACATCTTGGGCATTTCCATGTCATGGAGTACAAGCCAGGAGAGAATTTCACCTTCACATGTTGAAAAACAGATTTTCCATAACTCTTCCCTCTGGAGGGCAAAGGGAAGTCAAGAAAAAAAGGCCCATACTTTTATATGACGCTGTTTCTTCAGGATGCTGCTCCCACACAGGTGCTATTGGATCTGCGTGCAGTGGGGCAGCAGCTTCCTCACCTCTCCCCTCATACAACTCGCAGCTGTGAAATGAGAGGCCAAGGAGCTCCTTTTCACTCACCCCTGAAACTTCTGCCTCAGCCCTGATTGTTTCCTGTCTTAAAAACAAATGGGTCGTAGCCTGCCCAAACATCCACTTTCAGAAACATCTATTGTTGGCATTTCTTTGGTTGGATTCATTTAATGGGAATATTTATCTGCCTGGGGTACTTGAGACAGAGATAAATGCAGAAGTACATGGCACAGCCGCTGAACCCTCCCACGAAGCATGAGGCTCTACCAACACACTCTCAAAACTGTCTACACATGCCCACTAATGAGTGCAGAGCTATGTGGATGGGCACAGACCCTGATCTGCCTCAGACACTAGAAAGAACAGCCTCCTCAAGGAACTCCTGCTCTGACACAGTGTCTCAAAGTCCATAAATCCCAGAAAAAGGCAGAAAATTCTCAGACTCTACCAAAACAGATGTTTCCCATGATATGCTGTAACATAAGCTTTCACTCTGCCCTATGCCCTTGAAACCATCCTCAGTCTTCTTGCCTCTCCCCTTCCACAGCACCTCTGAGCATCTTTCTGACTGGCTCTTCTCTTGCTGGTATGGGCCCATATGACTTCAATCACTGCTTCACGTCTTTCCGTAAAAGAACCTCTTTTCACTGACAAAACATAATTCTCATGTTTTGAGAATTGCAATTCTCATGAAACTAATAGCCTGTGAGTTTCCTCCTACCCCCAACACAACAGTAGCATTTTTCTTCAGACACAAATGCCTAGCACCTGATACTTTGAGACATGCAGTCTGGCTTTGCTTATTACAACAAATTAGAGTTTTTGTCACCTCTGGTCTCCATCTCAGAGCTCTGCACTGTCACTATATTAACGAAAAGCTCTGCAAGGAACTGAGAAATGATCCCTGCATCTCCTGTCTTGCCAGGCTTCTTTTTCAGGGAGTTTTTTCTGTCACTGGAGTTTTACCACAATCTTAACTCTGTGTTTGTAGTATTACCAAGGATAAGTGTTAAAAAAAAATCTCAAGAGTTTTATCTTTTCTTCTTCATCTCATCATGAGACTGAGTTAAAAATTGTAACCTTCGGGAACTTGCTGATGTTTTGAGTATTCTTCTATAACTTGGGTTGGGGATGTTAAGGGTCATGTTTTCAGGTTGGTTTTGATAAATGCAGGGACTAGAAATCTGTTTTTGCTTTCCTAATGAAAACTAAGATTTGCATTTACTAATCTGACTTAATAAGCTACTACCCTTAGAAAAAACAAAACAAAACAAAACAAAGCAAAACAAACAAGCACAAGTTTCTCGACAGAATTGCAACAGCTGATGGGAATGCACTTAAGCTCCAGTTTCTCGTTCTAAAAATGTCCCAGCAGACAAGTGTATGGCACAGGAGCCAAACCAGGCTGCACCCGTTCTCCTCTGTTTTCTGCCTTAGCATGCCATCAGAAAAGACATGAGCTTGCAAACCCCCAGGTTGGCAGTGGGATGCAACCCTGTTCATGTGCTGCTGCTGTGGAAAACTCACAACCAGAAGCATATAAATGCAGGCAGCAACAGAGGGTTTCCAAGCAAAACCTTTCATGGGCTTTCAGAGGGCTGACAGACTCTGACATTGAGGTCATTTCTGTGCATGCCCCAGCAGACCAAAGAACACAACTGAAGAGAACCTGATTTCCATGTGCCCATTTTTCTATTTTTGGAAGCACTCTGCATTGCATTAGTAACATTTAGCGCTCTGGTCTAGCCAGGAGACACTCCAAGAATCAAGCCTGTCTTATGTGATAGGATCCAAAAGGCTATATTTGTTTGCAAGCTGTGAATTGATAGCAGTAATATGCTGAGAGCACAGCACAAACATTTATTGCTAGATATTTATCAGTAGAAGCACAGAGCATGTTTACGGACTAGCAAATGACCCAAATTGAGTTCATCCCAGGGATTTAAATCCTCCTCGTAGCTACCAGTAATGGGAACACTGTCAGGCTGTCTCTGTATGAAGACAGCAGACTTGTCTGCAGTTCACAGTGCAACTTACCCACTTGAACTCTTTCTGAGGATGACAAGACTTACATATCAATGCTATTTTCTTAACAGATCATCCTCTTGGATTTGCAGCAGCATCTGCACACCCTTGTGGCATCTGCTAATGTGGCCCAGCTAACACAGTAATGGAAAAGACCACTCGATCCTCTTCTGATTTGAGCACATGTGCACAATTATCAGCAAAGCTGCAGTGCTGGTGGGAGCTAGAAAGCTCTCCTGCATTTGGAGCAGCTGGTAGGCACTGCAGAGCTGGCAGTGAAGAACACTGCATGGTACCAAGCACTGTGCTGCTAATGAAGGTGGCCAATTCTCCACCGAAAGATCTGCAGCCGCAGCTCCTCTTCCAAGGAAGCTCTCAGTGCAATAAATAGAAGGATCAGTTGTACACAACATTTAGCTTCAATGACATCTAAGCCTGCAAGGTACTGCACAGCTCCATTGTGGTCAAGCCCTTCTGGAAGCAGATGGGGATGCCCAGGATACACGAGAAGCCACGTGCTGTCACGCAGCATCCAGCTGCTAGGGTTTTGTTTTGGCTGGTCACACAGAGCTGTCAGCACATGGCAGGGACATGCTGCAGCACTGTGCTCAGTCATTACAGGAGCCTACAACTTGAGGGCAATTGGATGTTTTTCATAGCAGCTGAAGTTGTAAAATCTTTGTCTCTCCCATCCATTGCAGAAAGGAGGGTTCACCTCTGCTCTGTTGTCTGTTAGTCAACACCTGTCACTGCCAACAAGTCAGCAGAGTTTGCTCTGGGCTTACTCCAGCCAAGAGAAGAATCTGGCTTCTCTAAAAAGAACACATCTCCAGAGATGGTCCCTACAAGCAACACTTCACAATTTCAGACAAATATATATTAAAAATGTGTTAAATTATGTTAGCCACTGCCTGGTTCTGGTACTCAGAGAGAAGAAAAAAAAACAAAACCAAAAACCAAAGAACTTAAGCATTCCAGTATGCAGCTTAAATGAGAGTGTGTGATGAATGTGCTGAATCAAACCAATCCATAAGGACAACAATTAAACACAAAGTATCCACCTCCACTCCAGCACCTATATACGTGTGTGTGGATATGTATGTGCCTTCATAACAGATTAGCACAGTACTTACTCTGAGTGACATAAAGCCCCTCTGTTGACTTATCAGCATGCCCGTCAAAGTCTCTGTTGGCTAGCTGCCTATTGGCAGTCTCCAGTCGTTCTGCAAAAAAACAGGAAATACTTTAAGTATAAATATATGTATATAAAATTGTAGGCCAACCAAAAAAAATTATGCATGCCAGCAGCATAAAAATAGACTCTCTGAAGGAGGATGTTAAAATGGAGGCTGATACATACATAGAAGATGAGGCCTTTGACCTCTTCCATGAAGCTGTGTCATTCAGATTTACAGAAACCAGGGAAAGAGCCTCTACTATTCATGGCTGGTGTGCCCAGGCAGGTCATTTCTTACATTGTCCAAAACACAAATGACATTTGCAATCTGAATTACCCAGCTTTGCAAGGGGATGGATGTCTTCCCACTGAGAAGCACTGCTCCTGATGCAGCAGGATGCCCTGGGGAAAGGCAGCCCCCAGCCCAGTGACACCAATCCTTGGGGATGCCTTGGGAAAGGAGCAGTTTTCTGCAGCCAGGAACAGCATCCCATGGTCAAGTCCTGCCTTCCCTCCTCCAAAAAGACCATGCAACCTCCTTTCACCCCTGTAAAAAGCATTAGCCAGCTTACAGAAGACATCTCACTGCACAAGGAGGTGCCAAAGCACCTCCAATCAGGAACATGGACGAGTAATAGCTACCTAACATATCCTCCATTTGCTTTCTCAAAAGGATATAACCTCAATTTTATGTTTTAAATACAAAAGAGATACCTTTTGATACTTGCCACTGGTTTGTGAAGGCACGGAACTGTTGATATTTATGGGTTGTACAGCATTGTTCTATATTGCAACTTGCTCTTCAGCTCATTAGAGTTGGACAAGACTTTGGGACTGGTGGCCTTGCTGTCACATCAATGTTTGCAAGTGCTGAACACAAAGGCACCATCTCTGAAGCTGACTCTCGTATTCTGCCTGAAGGTCTCCTTGCCTCCAGGGGCGTGACAGCACTTTTGTCTTATGCCATTGAGCTGGGCATGATTTCTGAAGACATTTATCTAATATATATGTGAAGCTACTCCTTTAAAGCCTGCTTCTCAGGGGCTTGTGAGAAGTGAAACAATTGGGGAAAAAAAGCAACCATGCAAGCAAGATTAACATACCACGGAGATCCCTGTTGAAGTCATGAAGCCTCCTAATTTCTCCTTCGAGTTTATTTCTCATTGCTTTGTCCAGAGACTCCCTTTTAGTGGTGGTCTTGACCAAGCCCTCATAAGCTTCTGAAATCCTCTGAATCTCTATTTCAAACTGAAAGGAGAGAGAGTTCCTGTTAAAAGTCCAATAGGAACATGTGCCATCCCAGTGTTTGCCCAGTGCACTTTGATGTGGTGCCAGAGATCAGGGTTATGCTTGGGCTGAGTATCACACCAGACATCAGCACTACAATGTCCAATGTCCCCAGTGGAAGATGGAGTGAAGCCACAGTGTGCTGGAGGTTCCTGCAAATGCCCTGTGGGACAGCTCACCACACAACACCCCACAACACACTGCTGGCACCTCCAAAAAAAACTTGAGGTGGGTTGGACTTGCTTGCTTCAAATACACTGGAAACGGTGTATTTGTGGGGGCTGTGCTCTTTCCTAGAAGGGGTTGTAGGAAGCAAGGTTTATTATTCTGCCAGATCCCTTATACAAAACTTAGCTCTGAGCTCTGCACACCACCAGATGTGTTTTAAGCTCAGCAATGACCTCATATCAGTTTTAAACTATTGTGGTTCACTTCTCTCCTTGACTGAAGATTGCTCTATACAAAAAGAAACTATAACAGAACAGATCAACTGCTTTTAATCTTCATTATTCTTCACTTTGTCTCCTTGAAGTCTGGCTAACTGCAGGCAGGGCACACAGAGAAAGCCCTCAGCAGTGAACTTACATGTTAAGACCCGAGTCCAAAAGACTGACAGGAGGATAGTCCTGGGGAGAGTTTTGCTGGTCATGCCAATCCAGCAAACTCTTTTAATAAGCCAATGTCACATTAACTGTTACAGCTTTGGTAAAATCACTGCTGATCAACACCGATGTGGGAGTCTGCTTCTGCATGCCTGGCCTTTGTGTTTGTGGAGAAAAGCCTGATAATGTGCACAGGCTGAAAAGTGTGAGATATATATAGCCTCCCACATACCTTTCTAAATCTGGTGCTTTTTTAGAGTCTTGAATCATGGGTGGAACAGATTTGTCATTTGTGAAGCCAGGCTGTGAGTCCAGCTCCACTTGCTTTGGAGGTAGGTCTCTCTCCAGGGCTCATTAAGCTTTAGGTGCAATTTGCCAACTGCAACACTTGCAGAATAGAAGCTCCAGGGACACTGGAGCTGCCATCCTGCTGACTGCATAGGAATCTGCAGCCAGGCTGCTGTGCTTCTCACAATATTGGGGCTGCTCTGTCTGGATAAGGCCTATTTGCATGTGGCACTTCCAAACCACACAGCGAGGGAAGCCTGGCAGAGCTGTGATGGGAGAAATCCAATTACCTTCCGAGATTTCTGCTTTCAGCTCACTCACACATAAAAGCTGAAACAAGTGGCAAATGTGCAAAGCCCATGGTGTGGCCCGTGACACCAGCAGCTTTGGATTAGTACTGCGCTGGGTATCACATCACCTATCTCACACCAGTAGTGATTTAACAGCTCGCAGGCATTTCACACACACACACACAGACTGCTCCCCTACATGTGTGACATTACAAGGTGCCATATGTACATTAGTTCCCAGCTGACAGTTCTCCACAGCATTGAGAAGTGGTCATCACCTGTGGAATTAGCTGTACCCCATACTGCGACACTCCTTCTTGGATGAACGACAAACTTAAGTTAGATGATTTTGATTTTCCATTTTGTTGGTTTTTATTTTTTTACAGCAGGAGATCCAGGAAGCCCCATTACATTTTCCCTAACTGCATCTAGAAAAACAGGTCCTTCTGGCCCACCCTGGCCAGACACCAAGTGTGTTCTTACTACAAGGACAGCACAATTGCAAGAACACTGCCTAAATCCAAGTCTGTTTGAAATTACTGTGGTTCAAAAAAGGTCAGTGAGTTTTATTTTTCCTCATGTACATGGAAACACAAGTTTGTACAAAGCTTCGTCAAAAAACCTGAACGATTTTGAGAAAAATCACTTTGAGTACTGTGTGAAGTTCTGAGCCCCACAATTTAAGGATGTGAAGATCCTCAAATGCATCCAGGAGAGGGGAAAAGCTGTTGAAAGGGCCTGAAGGAATGTTCTGTGAGGAGCAGCTGAGGACTTCAGCTTTGCCCCTCAGCCTCCTCTTCTGCAAACTAGACAACCTTATTTCTTCCTGCAGCTTCCTGGAGAGAGGAAGAGGAAAGGGAGGTACTGATCTCTTCTCCCTGGTATTCAGTGGTAAGATGCATGGAAATGGTTCAAAACAGCACCAGGGGAGGTTCAGACTGGACATTAGGATCAATTTATTTCCTGAGATGGTGGTCAAACACTGGAACAGGTTTCCTGGGGTGGTGGTTGATGCCCCGAGCCTGTCAGTGCTTAAGTGGCATTTGAACAATGCCCTTAATACCATCCTTTAACCTTTGGTCAGCCCTGAAGTGGTCAGGCAATTGGGCTACATAATCATTGGAGGTCTCTTCCAACTGAAATAGTCTATTCAGTTCTATGCCTATGACCTACAATTAAAAAATCTGCATTCAAAATGGCATGCCTATTGGTTACTCCAGTAACAGCATAGTTTCAGCTACTTGATTCTATTATAGCCTTCTCTTTACATCAATGTGACCTCTGCTAGTAGCAGTTTTCCTCTAAGTAGTTAGAGGCTACACTGAAACTACCTTGCATTGCTCTCCTTGACCATTTAAGCAGACTGAGCTTCTCTCTCCTTGAGAAGGTCTGGCTTAGAGAAAATAACTTTAAAAACACTTTCCTGAATCCTTAACTACATGATCCCAACCAGACACAGTGCTCAATTGGGTACCCTAATACCCACTATTTCCCACACCTCCCTCTCTGGTGTGAGTCACTGTCTGCAGGAGAAGAAGCCTGCTCCAGAGAGATCCTACCAGAGTGAAGCAGATTTGCCAACACTTTAGGAGGTTTCCACAACCTCACAGTCTTGCCCAATGTTGCTGGTTACCAGAAGAGCTCTGCTCTACCTTATTTCCCAAAAGACATCACCACGCAAGTTTCCTGCAGCACCGGAGGCAAAGACTAGCTGCAGAAAAAATACAAACCTCCATCAGCACTGAACAAAATTAAAGACAAGCACAAGAACAGCCATAAATTGTGTGGGCCTTTCTCAGCAGCTCTGGGATTTCCCTCCCCTTCTTCTATGGAAGGGAAAAAACAGTTCAGCCTCTTCTCTGCCTGGTAGCTCCTAGAGCCAAACCACTCAAACAGCCCACACACACAGCATGGGCAAGAGCCAGCCCAGCCTGGCAATTGAACTGCAGCAAGGTAACACCACCCAACAGAAAAAAAGCAGCTAAAAAAACCCCAGAGAAAATAATAATAATAAAAAAAAAAATTCCTTTTTTTTAAAAAAAAAAAAGGCTCAAAATTACATATGCACAAGCCCTCTTTCCCCCAACTCCTTTTAGGCAAGAAAACCAGACAACTCATCAAACAGCACAGGGATTAATCACTACCTTGTACCTCTCTGCAAAAGTCTGTTCAGACACGACTGACAATTTGACAACCCTCGAGGCAGTTCTGTTCATACAAACACCCAGCAAGCCCTCAACATCAAGGTGATTTCTCTAATTTCTTCTCTTATTCTGCAATGAATAAAAGTGTGGCCCTACCTAGAATAAAGCATGACACACAGACAAACAAGAAGTACTCTTCATGACTGTTCCATTGCCAACAAGAGGGCAGACTTTTCACAACTGAGGTATGTAATTTAGCTCGTTGTAATGCTTTCAAAGGTGATGTTCAGCTGAAACTGTGGGAACAGAGAAGGACTTGTCCTTGTGCTCAAACACAGAGAACATAGCATGGGAGGCAAACTATGTGTTAAGGCTTTGGCTCAGGACATTTTCCTGAAGAAAGAATGCACTTGAGCATGTGTTTCGCTTTCATGCTCTGCTTACATTCTCCCAAAGTCAATGGGACTCGAGTCCATGCTCTGTTGACCGAAGTGAGACTTCAGTCCATGCTTGAATACCTTTCTGTTGGTGTCTGATGAAATCGACTTGTGGGGTATCCAAGATCAAGAGAGAGTAGTTTCCAAGAGTGTAAAAAGAAATCAGAACATTCTTAGGGCATCACACTCAAATACCTTTTACTGAACAACACAGCTTCTATAAAACGAATAGCTGGAATATTTATTTTTGCCCGTGAAGGCCCTATGGAAATCAGCATTAAAATTTTTGCAGATATCTTCACAAACAGTTAATGCTACTGCAAAAATTTCTCAACTAAGTTTAGGAAATTGTGAATAAACTCAACTCCTCTGGTTGAAGAGGAGGAGGCTGGAAAGACCACACAAGCTACAAAACAACAGGACTTTTTTCTAACCTGTTGAATAGATTATCACAGATTTTTCACAAAGCCAAGGGTAGGACAAGGCCCCTCGGAGCTGCTTCTTCTCTTGTGAAGGGTGTCTCCAAGAAAACCCTGATCCCATGCTATACACACAGAGAAAAAAAAAAAAAGGCTCCTATTTAGACTCCTAAATTCAGAGAAAAAGACTTGCAGCCTAAGCCCATTTATGTATAAGCAGTGGGAAGACGCAAATGAAACAGCAGTCTATGATCCTAAATAATGCATTTGGTTTAGGCCCTTGGGACCCAAAGCCAGCATATCTGGGGAGCATCTCTGCTTTACCTTCAGTGAGCTCTCATTTTCAAGCAAATTCTACTTCGTTTGATTTGACTCTTCATCTTGTCATCACAGGCAGCATGCAAAAACATTGTCCTTCTTCACTGCAAACATCAGCTTGCACACAGAAAAAGGGTGCAGGATCTCCTTGCAAAGGAGTTTTTGAGCAAAGCTTTTACCAAATGGTTTTCTCAGAGAAGGGGCAGTGCTTTTTGAACCAACACGTTCAAAAGTGGGTGTCTAACATCAGGTATTAGAGACCCATAGATCAGGCCCTGAAGGCCTCCTAGACAACCAAGTTAACACATTTCCAAATAATAAGCAACCTCATCTATGGCTGTTACATTTCCAAAGAGCAGGGAGCACTACATGAGCATTTTGTGGTGGACAAGACCACCGAGAACATATGTGGCCATGCTCTTCAAATGCTTCTCACCTGCGGCTCTACTACCCATGCAGATGGTGAAGGACCCAGCTGCACCAGGATCAGATTCTGCTCACTGGGAGACTTCCAAGGAAAGCTCCAGAGAGGCCAACACAAGATGGAAGGAGAAAGTTCTCATCTGAGAGACGTGATGGGCTGCCTCATTTCACCCTAAAGGCAGGGGAGCCCATAGGCAATGGCTAGATATAGCCACTGACACATGCCTATTGCAGTGATATGACCATGAGAACAGCTTGGAGGACCCAACTATAGAAGCATCAAGATGGTTGCCCTGCCCAGGCCTCATCCCCACCTTAACACTTACCTTCTGCAGCTTGTCTGCTTTCTCATAGTACCCCTCCAGTTCCTGCCGCAGCACGTGGTTCTCCTCGGAGAGCATCTCCACCATCTGCTGTGCCCGCTCC
>VYZU01008727.1:0-10632 GCA_013401355.1 Ceyx cyanopectus
AAAATCCAGAGCAGGAGTAGCTATAAGTGCTTTTACCTTAAAAGACCTCCGCCAAGGGCATATTTTTTATGTCCAAAGTATTCATATGGGTGTAGAGCCCGTTGAAGACAGATTTGCTTTCCGTTGTTCCGACGGCATTAACTTTTCCCAGAGGCACTTCTTCCCCATCATCATTATCCCAATCAACGATGAGGAGCCTGAAATCTTCCTGAGAGAGTTTGTGGTGATGGAAGGCATGAGCCTGGTCATCGATACCCCTATCCTCAATGCAGTTGATGCAGACATCCCTGCTGATGACCTGATGTTTACAATCACCAGGCCACCCAGGCATGGCCACGTTGTGAACCAGCTGGTCAATGGAACTGTCCTAGTGGAGAGCTTCACCTTGGATCAGATCACAGAGAGCTCCAACATACTCTACGAACATGATGACTCTGAGACAAGGGAGGACAGTTTTGAGGTGAAGCTCACAGATGGTAAACATACTGTTAGGAAAACTGTACTCATCATGGTTATTCCTGTAGATGATGAGACACCCAGAATGGCCATCAATGATGGTTTGGAGATTGAAATAGGGGAAACTAGAACTATTCACAATAGAATATTGAAGGCCACTGATTTGGATTCTGAAGACAAAACCTTGACATACATTCTGAGATACGGGCCAGGACAAGGCCTCTTGCAGAGAATAAAGTCGTCAGGTGCAATTGAGAATATCACACTGGGGATGAACTTCACCCAAGATGAAGTGGATAGAAACTTAATCCAATATAAGCATTTTGGCCTCGAAGGAGTTCGTGATCTTATCAAGTTTGATGTGACAGATGGAATAAACCCCCTCATCGACCGCTACTTCTACGTGACGATAGGCAGCATTGATATTGTCTTCCCAGATGTAGTCAGCAAAGGAGTTTCTCTGAGGGAAGGAGGGAAGGTGACCCTTACCACTGACCTGCTTAGCACCAGTGACCTGAATAGTCCAGATGAGAACTTAGTTTTCACTATTACCAGAGCACCTGTTCGTGGTCATCTTGAATGCACGGATCAGCCTGGGGTGCCCATCTCCACCTTTACTCAGCTCCTGCTAGCAGGCAATAAAGTCTATTACATTCACACCTCAGAAGATGAGGTGAAAATGGACAGCTTTGAGTTCGAGGTGACCGACGGCTATAACCCCGTATTTCGTACTTTCAGAATTTCTATCAGTGATGTGGACAACAAGAAACCTGTTGTCACCATCCACAGCCTGGTGGTGAGTGAGAATGAATCCAAACTGATCACCCCCTTTGAGCTGACAGCAGAGGACAGGGACACACCCGACTCGTTGCTGAAGTTTGTCATTACTCAAATGCCAGTTCACGGCCAGATCGTGATCAATAACTCCAGACCAGTGACCACCTTCACCAAACAGGATCTAAATGAAAACCTGATCAGCTACAAACACGATGGCACGGAGTCAGTGGAGGACAGCTTCTCCTTCACTGTTACAGATGGCACTCACTCTGATTTCTATGTCTTCCCCAACACCGTGTTTGAAACGAGGAGGCCTCAGACCATGAAGATCCGAATAATGTCTGTGGACAACAGCGTGCCCCAGGTTGTCATCAACAAAGGTGCCCAGACTCTCCGTGTTCTGGCCACAGGTCACACTGGCTTTCTGATTACCAACAAGGTGCTCAAAGTGGAAGACAGGGACAGTTTACACGTTACTCTGAAGTTCAGAGTCACGGAGGGTCCGCGCCATGGCTTCCTGATCCACCTGGGGAAAGGCAACCACAGCATCAGCCAGTTCACTCAAGGTATTAAAGTGCTCCACGCTTTCTTTAGATCACTGGAAATGTTATTTTCCATGCTAATATCTATAATAATTGACAGGGTAAACTTTCCAACAGTGACTATGTATAATGGCTTTGTTATTTTTTAATTATCTTTATTATTTGTTGAATCTGTAAAAGCTTTAAATAGGAAAGGGAATCTACTGGATAAACACTGAGCATCTTCATTTTGGAGAGCTTATGGTCCAAACAACTGTGATTTGGGCTTTCTGTCAGTGATAGAAATTTGAGCAACAGAACTGTGGTTCCAGATTTTTAGAGGCTGAGTGCCTTCTTTAAAAAGTTTTATTTATAAGATGCTACAGGAGTGACCAGGCTATTATTAACTAATGATCATACCACGGATAGAGTATCAGTGTCTATACAGTCTGAGGGCATTCATCTGTAAAAGCAAAAACATTTCCCCAACATGGGGAAATAATACAAGTGCATTTCTTGCCTTATTACACAGATCTTAAACACAAAGTGTTTAAAATTAAAAGGTAATGTAAATGTTTTAAAATTATGTCAGTGGTAGTTTTAAAACATAACTAAAATACTAGGTGGTATAAATAGGATAAGAACCACATGTGCTATATATTCTGAAATAAAGCAATGAACTAAGTTTAATTGAAATGAGAGCATGAGATGCTCTCCAGAGAATTTTCCATGTTACTTTGCAGTGAGTTAATTGGTTAATTAACAACGAAATGAGGTTTTTTGGAGCCTCCTGCACATCTGTATGGAGGCTCAAGGTGACAAGGGCTCAGACAGGCTGGGCTGTGTAGGTGGTAAGCCCAGAGATCAACACTTGTTGACTGTATTTGATTTCAGAGCCCATGGTAGAGTCTTGGCTGCAGTGATGTTTTCCTCAGATGCACCAGATCTTGCAAACAGGCCTGACTGGCTGGGGTGCCCTAAATTTTGCAGTGCTACTGCAAAAAAAAAAGAGGATGAGGAGAGGCTAAACCATTCCCTAAGCTTTTGGAACCACCACAGCTCAAAGGTAGGGCTTTAGCAGTGAATTGCAGTGCTAGGAAGAGCATTTTTGTCAGAATAGGTGAGAAACAGAGCAGGATGGCAGCAAATAAACAGATTAGAATTTTTTATTTGCTTTGATTTATTTTTTGTTTTGAAATTGGGTGATAAAAATGCAGAGCAAGCTTGCAGGAAAACACTTGCCACGTGATAATTTCTAGCCTAGTGCTGTGCTAGGACAAAAATGCAAAGAATATAATGTATGCATAATTGTACTGCACTCATCTCTGCAAGTCAGGGCTGGAAGCGTTCACAGCAGATATTGAAGATTAGATAATCTGTTTAAAAGTGAGGAAAGTCTGTGACAGAACTGCCAAGTCTTTCAGAGTGAAAGGAGTGGAATTTAACATGTAGGTTACGCAGCACTGTGCAAGCAGTGTTTGTGTTTAGAATTCACCCCAATAATTCATTTTAGCTTATTTTTTCAGGCAAGTGTTTTCAGAGAGACGAGTGAGTTCTATGCATTTGGCTCTTGAAGAATATATTTTAATATAGGTAACCTTTAATAACCACATCAGGTTTACAGGCTTGTAAATGGGAAATCAGTGCCTTGATCTAGTGGAGATGATTTATTATTTTTTAAATAGAAAATTATGTTGGATGAATTTTTTATGATGTGGTCCTGCAAATACTGTCTCAAGTGCTTATCCTTATATATGTTGGAGGATGGATTTTGGTAAGGCAGTGCACATGCATGGAACTGAGTGCTTGTAGAAGTGTTTGCAAGGTGATTTATCTGCTCCACTGGCACGAACAGGTATTTGTTTGCATCCTCTTTACAGCCCCATGAATTTATGGTCTTTAACTTTCAACCATTTATGGAAGAGATTCCTCAGTGACATATATTTGCTGATAATGCTCTTGACTTATTTGCCCCAGAAGGTGTCTGGCTGCTTTTGGAACCGAGGATTTTGAGGAGCTCCAACAAAAGTTTCCTACTGCATGTGCCCTAACGTGGGAGGAGAACTTGGGTGGTACTTGAGCTACACTGCAGTTATATTAATGTGTAAAACTTTCTCTTAAAAAGAGCATCAAACATGGATTTTTACCTATTTAACTGCATCTGTTTGGGGTCTTAGTGTATTGAGCACTGTTTCTGCCAGTTTATATCCATTATATTTATATATATATATATATATATTCCTTTGCAAACATGCTGATAGGAAGGATGGTCTGGAGGATGGGGGCTAAAGATATTGAGATCTGAATTGCATGGACTAATTTGTCTTGCCTTTTGAAGAACAATATTGTTGAGCCCATATTTTCACTATTCCTTTCAGTTATTTTTGTAAATTACTCTGTAAAAGAAAGAGGACTCTGGGGGAAGGGAAGGAGAATGAATGGTGTCAGTAAAACTTCTACACTGTGATTACTCAAATTCCTGAGCTCTCCTGGAGAACCCCTCTCACTGATGAAGCTTAACTCTTTAATACATGTCAAGTTTTTCTATACAACCAGCTTCCTACCTTCAGTATTTAAAATAAAATGTTATTTTCCTGTCTCTTTCCAGCTGATATCGACGAGATGAAGATTTGCTATGTTTTACAAAGGGGTGACAATGCCACCAGTGACATCTTTCATTTCATGGTTGAAGATGGTGGTGAGTACTCCTAAGATGTGTGCTTTTGTTGTTCCAAAATAGTTTTGTTTTTAAAGAAATAAAAATAACATTTTAAGGGGTGAACAAAACACATTGCCAGGCTGAAGTCTGTGCTTAATGGAGATATTCCTAAATGTAGGTATTTCTGTTTGTGGTAACAGGTGGCTAGGTTATGTTACTTTAACACTTTTTTTAACGTGTGCTACATAGGTCTGTGAGTAATTGGCAGTGAGTTTTATTAGCTGATTTAATAATATACTTCTTAAAAAAAATATTCCAAGTTAGCTTATTTTCAGCTCATGTGCACTCAGCTTTTGTTACTGCTTCACAAGAATGATCAGTCAACAGGGATTTGTCCTGTCTGTCACAGATTGAACAGTTTTGACACCATCTCCTGTTGCTGGGATTATATTATTATATTAATAGGAATANTTCTTATGACAGATGTCACCACATGGTGACATTGTTGATGGTTTTTCTGTTTTCTTCTAGTAGGTGAACAAATACTCAGCCTTGAGAGGTTTCATGGGTTTATGTGATGGGAGTAATTAAAGCTGAAGAAAATTTACTTTCAGTGAAATAATTAGTCTTATTTCTTAAAACTGAGTTTCTCCTTGAGAACCCAATGTTTGTATGACTTCCCTCCATGATATTTGAACACTTTCTAGTGGCAAATGTGCAGAGCAAATTGCACTTATATTCCAGCTGTATACCAAGAGATTTTCTTTCACTGGAAATCTCACCTGCCACATCTACCTGGAAGAGCTGCAGCAGCCTGTCAATTGCAACAGCATGTTATTGTTCCCCATACAAAGAATCATTATCATAACAAGGTGTGTGCTGGTTTTTTAGAGCCTTTGAAACTTGTGATGTTATCAAACTACTTAGCAGATGGTCTCTGCTTTCTTGAGGCTGTTTGTTGAGGCAGTGAAAAATGAGCTGTTTTGCATTTATTCCTGATTTTCTGCTTGGCTGAAGATGGTAAAACTGCATTTATAAAGGATGTTGTGATCAAAACATGAACACTTTCCTGTCTGAAATAACACACAAATTTACCAGTATCTGTAACAGGGGTGAAAAAGTCATTTAATGCAGCTCTATTTCAGAAAAGAAGTCATTTAATGCAGCTCTCTTCAGAAAGACATCAGTGTTCATGGGAACAAATGCAGAAGTTCTTCAGTGGTCTGACTGGCAATTGCCTGGATGCCAAGTACAAGGAGTCACCAAACTGCTCCAGTGTGAATTTTGCTGTGGATCTGGAATTTTGTTGATTCTCCGACAATAAATAAGCATTTATTGTGAGCAAGTTAGGGCAGCTTAGCAGCCTAGGTGTGTAAGAGAGGGGAGAGGAGCCAAGTCAGCTCTCTGGCAGCTCTTAGCCCCTTGTCCAGTTTTCTCACAACTGTGGGTGTGATGCTGTGCACCAGAGTGTGACCTTGGATCTGAAAGCATCAAATATGGTGCTGGGACCAACTTGTTTTCCTTACTGGCCAAGGAAGAAAACTGCAGGCTAGACAAACTGGGCATAGCTCAGGGGTTCTGTCTGGTGGCAACGTTCCAACTGTAAACTGAAACGAGCTCAATATTAAGAGAAAGGAAGGCCAATTAAGAATAAAAAAAGCCCTTAGGGCTGTAATTCACATGCAAGGGCACAGGCTTGCTTTATCCAAACCAAAATTAGTGGTTTCTCGCCAGAAAGAACTTGTTGAGGTTGTAAGCTCTGAAAGAGTCTTATTGTCAGCATCAATTACCTACACAGATGTATGGCTGCAGTGCTTTTCTGGCTTTAAATGGCATGTTTCATTGGAGTAATTAAAAAGGGAAATAAATGGAGCATAATTCAGCTGTTTATCAGCACTAATATTTTTTTTTAAGGTGAAAAAAAGGGGTTTATTCTTCATGTTTAGGGATTTAGCCTGAAGGTGATGTGCTATAAAGTGGGAAAAACCTTGCTTTCAGCTGTCCTACTGACACTGCAGTGTAGTGGATGCTGCTGCATCAGCTGTGTGATGTTTAGAAAGGAAACTACCATAGCTCAGATTAACAAGCTGCTTTGTGTTGAGTTTTGATCTTAAAGGGCTCATTTGGAGGGCTGTGGGTGCTCAAAAAGCGTTACAATTTTAGCAAAAGCTTGAAGAAAGTGTGGGATTTTGTGTTTTACAAAGGCTGCAGAATAGGCTCAGTTGAATCTCTGTCCTCAGAAGTGGCCTCCAGAATCCATTAACTGGGTGAAGAAAAGCTCTTCTTGGCTAGTGCAAGCATGTGACAGTGGTGGACCCTGATCTTTATATTATTAATTTCTTAATTAAGTTGTTATAATAATATTATAATATAATNATATATAATACTACCTGAAAGCAGGGGAAAAAGGAGATTTTTTTTTCTTCCTATGGGAAGGTAAAAAAAAAGGAAATCCAGACTGAGAGTTGAACTCCTGGATATATTTGTGGTGTGCACACTATTGAGAGACTCACTAGACTGATGAAGAATTTCCAGATGAAATTCTTGAGCTTTTTAATTAGTGAAAAGCAGACTCAGAGTAAATTAAATTAATAACAGCAGTGTCTGCATCAGCTTCCTATTGCTGAAAGGCAAAGGGAAGTGAGTGTGCATGGCACTGCCAAATGCATGCATGGGGCTGGGGCTGCAGCTGTGCAGAATGGCACTGATCCATAAGGAATGAAAGTTGCCACAGAAATTAGCTCCACTTTGTTGAGCTCTTTCCAGCTGCAGTTTACAATTTAATCCTACACCCCTTGTGAAATGTCTGAAGCATTTTTCCTCCTTACATGACAAACTGGCACTGAAAATGCACAAAATCCATCATTTACCTTCACTTTTTCTGATTTTCTAAGTTTTTTTTAATGACATTTCAGTTCATTCCATAATTCCATAATGGTCTGGATCTCAGTGCCCACCTATCACATTTGCAGGAGAGATTTCCTCACAAAATATGCTGTTGAAACAGGTCAAACTGGTTTAAAGTGAATTTTTGGCCAGAGATTTGCACAGTAAAACAAACATACTCCAAAAGCTGGCACTACAGCCAAAGCCCATCCCTCCAGTCACACCCAGCAGTGGGGACTGGGGCAGCAGTACTACAGCAGAGGGCTGATGGCACTGAAAGAGCTTCTCTGGAGACCCCTCTTGTCTTCTGTTTTCCCTCATGGAAGAAAAAAATCTGTATTTTATTTAGGTGTTTGGATAACTCTGAGATGTTCAGATAGGTAAAGTCGGTGTTCATCTCTTCTAAACACTTATTTTTCCCCTAAATATTAATAGATGGTCTTGTCTTGCCCTGCTTGTTGTTAAATTCACGTGTTTTGAGGGATAAAAACAGATAACCCTGATTTGGGCCTTTTGGGTATGGAGTTATATTCAAAATAATATATATATAAACATATATAAACAATAAAAAATTATATTTTATATATATATAAAATATAAACCAAACCCAGTTGTGCAAGGACACATTCCCTGCTCAGCCTGAATTGGAACCATCATTTCTTCCTTTTCTGCTTAAATAGAATCCTCCAAACTGCTTCTTTAGCAGCACCTAAGAATATATCTCCCAGCACAGTGCCTTAAGGGAGGAATGGTTTCCAAGGGGAGGCCATGGCAGATTCCCATGGCTGTTCTAGGAATGTGAGGATCACTAGGAAAGAATTAAGGTATTATTTTTTGTTGTTTTTTTTTTTTTCTTGTTTCAGGCTCTTTGGGTAGCTTTTCTGACTTGAAGCCAAGGCATTGCACAGCCAAGGCTCACTGAAACTGGTGATTTACATCGTTAGCTAAAGCTCATTTAAACTTTTAGTTACAGATGCCTAAATGCCTTAGCACAGCTCTGCATTTTAATGCACCAACATTTGGTTAAATCCCTACTGAAGCAAGAATCTTTCAAAAACAATTCCCTGAAGTTAGCCTTTAAATCTAATTTCTGGGAAAACTTCACAGACTTTTCCTAGATAAAGTTTATTAAATAAATTATGTTAATGAAAAAAAGATAAATTTCCCATTAAGTTTGTGAAATGTAATTATTTCATCTGTCCTTCTTCATTTTGCTAAATAAAAAATATATTTTTAGAAGTTTTAGAAGCTTTATGATTGGGTGACTTGGTCTAGGTGCCCCTGCTCTGGCAGGGGGTTGGACTAGATGATCTTCTAGCTCCCTTCCAACCCCTGACACTCTGTGATTAATTTGCCAGAGAATAAAATTACACTCCTGAGAATAATTAGCAAACTAAACCAGCTGCCAGTGCTGCTTTCCAGAGCCATCCCCCTGCTGTCTTTTTCTGGGTGAGCTCTAATAGAGGTGTAGGAGCTGACAATTTGGTCTCAACACGGGTCTTAAAGAAGCCAAGTGATAAAATATCACTGGGGGTGATTTGCAGCATCCTTGCCTGACCTCCCCCAGGGCATGTGGGCACTCTGGCCTTGGCAGGAGACATCACCTACTGGCTGCAGAAGAGGGCATCACATGCTGGCCGTGCCTTTGGCATCCTTTGCCAAGCACTGGGTTAGGAGCTGGTCCCTTGCCAGGCTTGTTGCTGCTGCTGTGATATTCTCTAGCCTGCTGCCCAGACAGTTCTCACCATGTCACGCTTCTTACTGTAAGTGCTGCCAGAAATAGAAAGTTGGACACTATATAAAAACCACAGGGAAAAAAAAAACAAACCTCAAAATACAGCTTTCTGTAAATAGAAAATTAGTTGATGGGGAAATTATTGGGAATATGGTTGTGAGGTCACTGCAAAATTTGTATCTGTTAAAATATATAGAAATAAAATATCATAATCTGGGGTTTAGAGAAAGTCTAGTACAAGCCTTACTAATCTCAGTGTTAATCTCGAGATGTTAACTGTCTTCTATATGAGTTATATTGGTTTATTTGTACTTGATTTTTAGACTGGCTGCTGGAAGTGACTGAATTTTCTGTTTCTTTTGAGTATCACCTCACCATCCACATATATACACACAGATCTGCCGTGTTCCACAGGATAAACAGCCCAAATCAGGAGAAATACACTCCAGAATCCCCTTCAGGCTGGTGGTTTGGAGCAGGGTTTAGGGCAGGGAGATTTTGGTTCCAGTTCTCTGAGCCAGGACTAAGTCTCACCTTCTATGCAGAACAAGCAGCTGGACAGGAGGAAAATCCTCTCCACATCATCACTTGGTGGGTGGTGTTTTTCTAGCTTTGAGCTGAGCTCATTCACTGAATGATCAGACTTAAAGAGCAATGTGTGTGCAATAAAAGTGGGAGCTCAGCTCCTGAAGCTGAATCCTGCCTGTTTTTCTGAGCTGAATAGTGCCATTGATTTCACTGACCCGGGCAGGTGAGAGGCAAGGAGATGATGCTCAAGATAGCCATAGAAATACTCAGCAGGCTTTTAGCTTAAAAACAATCCACAATTTACCTTTATATCCTATCACACAGAACCAGGCCCAGCTAGCAGCAACAGGAGCATGACAATGAGCAGTAAAATTAGGTCAAAATGCAAGAATTAAAGGGATTAAGGAGACACACCAGGCTGAAGTGGAAGAATTGAGAGCTCTCAGGAGTAACTGATTGCAAGTGACGTGAGAACCTGCAGAAAGACACTAATTCCTGAACTGAACTATAAGAAGCCTGTGAAATGATTTTGGTTGTTGGTTGCAAATATTTTTGATTCAGAGGAAAGAACCCCGTGGAGGAGCCCTGCTCACAGCAGCTGAGTTGTTTGGTTTCCCAACCTGGTTTCACTTGGGGAGTCTAAACAACCCCCAGGCTGAGTTCAGCATTTATCATTTCCACTTAATGTACAGAGTCCCTAGAGATCCCATAAAGATTCATCATTAATTGAATTTAATTAATACATCTGGTATTATTTATGTATTAAGTAATTAATTAATACATAAATATATCTGTGATGTTTCTGAATTCCTTTAAAAATCAGATTATTCTTTCTTCAAGAGCAATGAGATTATTCTTTATACAACAGGTATGTAAAAAAGGGTGTTCCAACGAGGAAAGTTGAGGAGTGTGAAATGGAAATACATTAAGAATCAAGTTAAATTAAAAAATGGGAAAAGATAACGATGGCATACATCATCATAAAATGTGTGCAGTTTGTGCATCTTTATTTACAACATTCTGGCTGTTGTAAGGTTCTGTTTTGCTTGCTAAAGAAATATATAAATAGA
>VYZU01008727.1:12807-26395 GCA_013401355.1 Ceyx cyanopectus
ATTTCTATTTTTATTTCTATTTTTATTTATAATTTTATTTATACTTTTATTTATATTATTTATATTTATGTACATAAAGGACTGCATATAACCCTTAAGCCAGCTGGCTTCTTCACATCTATACAGCAAACAACATGTTCTAATAGGGAATCTTTGCTGCTTCACTCCTGTTTTATTCCCATATTCCGCTGAGGCTGCTTTGGTGAGTAGCATGGTTCACAGTGAAGTCTTGAACTTTGAATTCTTGACATGCCTGAACTGGCTCTGTACCTGGAGAAAAGCAGGTATTCCTCTCTCAGTGCCTAGCTGTGCATAAACAGCTCTACCCTGACCTTTGCTTGTAGATACTGATACCCAGTCAGGGGGCAGAGCAGACTGCATTAAAAAAAAATATAAAAATTAACATTTCTGCATAGGAAAGACTCAATTTTTATTTTTTTTTTAAATTTATTTTATTTATTTTTTTTTTTGGGTGAAAAATAATTATTTATGGAGAAAGATAGGAGATTTTTTCACACTTACACCAAATCCATTTTAGCTCTCACAGGATCTGCAAGTACAGCTCCCAGGGCTTTCCAGTGTAGATAAGAGATCAGCAAGAAGCTGATCAACACAAATTTAAGGATTAAGAGCAAAATGCAATATCTGGGATGGGCTTTTAGCTACAAGTGGTGTCCATCAATATACCATTTTTTATTTGTTTTATTTTATTAGGTAGTTATCTCCCAGCCTTTTAAAAATAATTTACTTATTGTGCAATTTAATTTCAATGCCTTAGACTTTTCTAAGGTAAAAACAAACCTCACTTCTTGTCCCTCCCATAAACACACTCCCCTTGAGAGTTGCCCTTTGGGCAGTGGCTAAAAGCACTGGAGGGGGTACACAGGAGGAACAAAGGAATGATTAATAGTTTGCCTCAACATATTTGTTTTACTCCAAGCTAGCTGCCTATCTCAGAAGCCTGAATTCTAGTCCCTGTTAATCCAAACACAAACCTTCCATACGTTCTGCCTGTGTGTGCCAAACAAATAACAAGCCTTGTGAAAAACCACATGACAATCCCTTAATTGCTAGTGTTGGAGTGCTGGCTGGATCAAGCCAGCACAGGTACAACATCTACCTTCAGTTTTGTAGGCATGTCTGCTGTTTAATAGGATTTTTCTTAAGTGAAGGTCTAAAGAGGCAATATATTTTAGTAGTCTGCTCATTTATTACATCATAACAAAAATATTATTCTACTCAATATACAGAAAAATTCAGAAAAAAATTCAGAAAAATCAAATTTTTCAAATTCAGAAAAAAATGGGAGTCATTTGTTTGAACAAAGATGTTTCCAAATCTAAGGGTAATTTTGAGATATTTTTTTATCTGTTAAAATAGTTGTTTTGAGATCCTTTTATAGTTGTTACAGTTGTTAATCCAATTAAGTAAAGCTAGTTTCATCTCAGTCCAAATGACAAGCTAATGGAGTAGTTGAATTTCTCTCCTGAGGTGCTTATTTCTGTATTTAAATAATCATGAGAAACATACTTTGCATGCACAACCCCCTGCTTTATGTTCAGGGATCTAGATGCTAGCATGCAGTTAAATTCTCATTTACAGTGAGAGAACTCTGAAGTATTAATAATAATAAAATTAAAAGGTGAAAGGGAAACACATTCTGGGTGAATTTTTACTCAGATTTTATAGAGGAAATGCCATCTACCAAAGTGCTGAAACAAAGACATTGCCAAAGAATCAATGAAATGTTAAATTAAAATCAATATACAACAAAAATAGAAATTAAGAAAACAAGTGGCTGAGCTTCCCTGGAGTGTTGGCACTTAATTAAATTAGCAGAAAACAGTTTAGAGTTTGTTTTGGTTGCAGAAAGGCAAATTGCTGTTCTTCGTGTTCTCTGGAGGATCTGTTGAATCTGTAGCCAAAAATAGTCAAAAATAGAGTATTTAAAATATAATAAGTGAATAATTTTATCTTGTGTTAGTACAAATGGGCATAAATTCCTTAATCCACCGGGATACTCCTGATATTAGAAAAGGGAGTGAATTTGTTACAAGTCCAAACCAGATTTATCAAAATTAATCTTCTCAAAGCCCTTCCCAGACAGTGGTTTCAGCAGCTATTGTTCACCAGTGAGATGAGTTGGGTTTGTGCCTTAGATGTGGGTTATGCAACAGCAAAGATTAGCAGAGATTAATTTTAATTATCTGGGTGTTTGTAATGAGTGCAGTGGAGTTGTTCACCTGAGTTACTGCAAAATACTCCTGGACTGTCACTGAGATATTTGTTAATAAAAGACGGAAGAATATGGTGCCTGTAAAGAACAGTGAGTGTTGAGAAGGCTTAGTAGGGATCCTCATACACTGTTTTTTCTTACACAAGAAGAAATAAATTATTTTAAATTGATGAGAACATTTTTACAGTGAAGTCATGTTTAAAAAAAAATGGAATTTCTAAGGAAGTTAATCTAAAATGAATTTTAAAAAAGCGTAAAAAATTGGTCCAATAATTAAAATCCTGTTTAAAAAGAGGCATACAATTAAATGGAACTGAAAGTAGACATGAAGGCTTGTCTGATTTTGACACTGGGTAAATCAAAATTGCACATGCTTCTGTAAAATTCTATAATCTNCCTTCAGTTTTGTAGGCATGTCTGCTGTTTAATAGGATTTTTCTTAAGTGAAGGTCTAAAGAGGCAATATATTTTAGTAGTCTGCTCATTTATTACATCATAACAAAAATATTATTCTACTCAATATACAGAAAAATTCAGAAAAAAATTCAGAAAAATCAAATTTTTCNTTTCAGTAGCTAAGAAAACTCAGCTATTATTTTCACCTTCAGTGTGCTCTGAATTTCAGAGCCTATCAGGAGTGTCTGTTTATCAGAGTTGATCAAAGGCTGAGGACTGTACAGTTAATTTAATGTGCCTTTAAATGACTCCCAGCTAATTAGTTCACACGGTATTTCCAGTGCATTTGTTGGAATTAAATATGTGTTATTTATACAATTAAAATTCAGGTTCTGCCTTGGTGCTTGGAAATGCTCATGGTTCCACTTTATTTCTCTATAAACTGAATTTCTGCAACAGCTGCAGCAGATGCTGAAACAGCTCCGAGTTGATGGAATTAACAGCAGGAAGATTGTGTTATCTTTTTATTTGCAGTAAACCTGGCAAACCACTTTCATTTGCAGTGGCCATTCCTTTGATCTAAATAGCTGAGAAGGAAGACAGAGATAATTTTTTTAGTGGAATTAAATACCAAGAAGTAGTGAATCAGATAAAATAAAATGCTTAGAGATGCAAGTAAAATTTTTTATCAACTCTCTATAACCCTTTCATATTTCAATGGTTTAGAGAAAATAAGGAGTTGAGCAGCCTTTCATGATGCAGCCCAGGATGGATTGGCCTTCTTGGCTGCCAGTGCACACTGCTGCTCATGGCCAGCTTCTCACCCCCAAATCCTTTTCTGCAGAGCTGCTTCCCAGCCCCTCACCCCCCAGCCTGGATTGACAGTGAGGATTGCTCCCACCCAGGTGGGGGGCTCTGCTTTTAGCCTTGTTGAACCTCATGATGTTCACCTGTGCCACCTCCAGCTCATGATTAGCCTGTGCTTATAGCCTTGTGCCCAGGGGGGAAGGGTTCCTACAGCCAGCAGCTGAGGGTAGCCAGCTCCTGCCCTGAGCAGCTTCTCCTCCATTTGGGGGTTTCAAGGGGAAAGTGGGGAGATGGGTCTCCCAACAAAGGCACCTCACCTTTGCTGCCGTGTTAGGCTGTGCAAACAGCATCACAGACAAGAGGGGTCACCCCTGTCCCAAAGATCCAGGTAAGGAATCGGTGCTCCTGATATTTATTTTTAATTGTTATCTATTTTAAATGGAATAATTCAATGAGCAAAGAAAATAGTTACTACAGAAACTGAGCAGTTTTAGCCGCTGGTGTGTGATCTTTTCAGCCTGTGCCTGACACTGCTGGGAAAAATCTCGAGGTGCTGCTGATTTTGTTCAGACATGCAGTGATGTAGGGATGCCAGCTTACTCTGACATTTTACTGTCCCTTTTGGCATAACAAAGCAAATATTGCCTCAGGAGATCTGTTTCTGAAGTCAGTGAGAGGTGTCTTTGTTGGGACGGTGCCTGCAAGTGCACGCCCAGTTTCCTGCTGGTGTTTGTGCTCGGTGTTGCAATGTTTTGTCACCTTCTTAATCCGTGTTTTCTAAACACGATCTGATGCTGCACAGCCACCCACTGCACTTTACATTTTCATGGGCAGCAGTGATGAGGTGATTCGAACTTCCCCAAGGCTGTGGTAACAAGATATTTAATGGCAGTGCAGTGTGGACCTGGTGCTCAGGGATGTGGTTTAGTGGTGAGCTGGCAGAGTCCTTTTGTTTCTCCTTAGGTGTTCTAATGAGAAATCTCCGAGAACAGGCAGAAATATGTATATTTTTTTTGTCTTCATGCCACTGAAGCAGTCGCCTCTGCTGGGCTGGTCCCCTCTGTGCCTCAAAGTGGGACTGACACCTTGTATAACAGCAGATCCTGCTCTCCCCCAATCTCTGTCCTGGAGATGCATCTGAAGTTTCACCAAAAATCAGCTCCCAAGTTGCTCAGATGTTTTTATAAAAAGTTATCTGTCCGGGGAGAAGTTCAGAGAGGAATTCAGGATTAATTATATAAGCAAACTCACAGTTACTTGCGGGGGGAACTAATTGCTTCCACCCTGTGCTAAACTTGACCTGGTGCCCTGCAGAGCTGCTTGCCTATCTGCACATCATCCTCCCCAGCACGTCTTGTCCTTCCCCTGTTGTTATTCTCCCCTTTCCTGGGTTTTCCCAGGCCCCTTAACCATAACCCTGGATAATACAGAGTTAAATGTAATTCTTTATTACGTTTCCAAATTTCGGATGGAGGGTACAATGCTGGTGTGGCCAGGCCTAAGTCAAAAAGCTTGACACCAGCTGGCTTTGCTTCTGGTGAGAGAAATGCCAGCAGACTGGTCTTTTGTCACTGGAGTGTAAACAGCTACATGTCTTCTCTGTAGAGCAGGATTTTTTCAATGACCTGATTAAGGAGGAATTGAAAAATGCATTTTTCATTCAGGTAGAAAAATGATCTTTATTGAAATCAAAAAAACCTATGCTGAGAAATAAATTTCTTCTCTCAAGTCCCTTCAGTGTAGTCAGAGACACATACAAATATTTTGTTGTAAACTTCTCCCTCTGTCTTCAGAACAGCATCTGCTGTGCTTGAGTAGAAAGTAGGGGTTTGGGGTAAGGCAATAGACAAGCCTGAGACTGAAATATCTTTAATTTTTCAGTCATGTTTCAACTGTTAATCTTGGGTATAACCCTTAGTCTCTCTGCTGCAGTTCACATTGGTAGGAAAACTTCCATCTCCTTTCCATTGTCCTTTTTTAGCCTACAACTTCTTTAAACTGCCTTTCAAGGAGAGGATTTATTTCATCTAACTTAGATTTATTTTCATCTAACTTAGATTAATCCTACCCTTTCTATTGACTAAAGACAGACCTTCATAGAACTGAAGCCTGATGCTTACACTGCAAATTTCTTCCTTGTTCTCACCCTCAGTATATCCTAGAACATACTGATGTATCCAAGAATAAAATTGCTTGGGGTTTAGAATACAATTAAAAGATGAGCCTTTTCAGGTTTTTCTTGGACTTGCTGTGTGTGTGTAATCCAATAGGGGTAAAAAAAAACCCCACCAAACCTAATGAGTGGAAATATATATAATATATATATAATAGTCCTTAAGCTGCTCTCAATGCCATGCTTTAATTTCTCACCAGACTGCTGTACCACCTCTCTATATATACATATATAGACAAATATGATGTAAATATGTATATATATTGTGTATATATATTATATATATTGTCCATATATATGTAAATATATGTATATATATTTATCTTATGTATTTGTATGCATAAAGTTCCCAAGGAGCTGCCCTGGACACAGGTGTGGGATTTGCTCAGTGGAATTCTGTGATGAACACGCTTGTGCTGTTTATCACTGGCAGGCCTTGCGAAGGAATTCTCATTTGATTTGGAATCCAGGAGTGGTTTGGGGAGCTGGCAGAGGGTTAATACCTGCAAATCTCCAAGGTATGTGAGGGTGGCTGCTCGGAGTTGTGTGGTGTCCCTGGGTGTGACGTGGCCATGCCATTTCCCACGAGAAAAGCTGGGCTGTTGCTGGAGAACATGGATTTTTAGCAGATTTTTTAGCTCTGCTGCCCTGTGGGCTGTGTAACAGTCCCCTCTCTTGCCCTGACAAATCAAGCCTTGGTTGCAGCTGAATTCTGGGGTGTGCTGCTGTGAAGCAGGAAGAGGCAGGGCAGGGCACTGAAGGTGTTCAAGGTGCAGCCTCAGCCATGCAGTGGGGTTGATGTTTTTTTTTTTCTCACTGACTAGACAAGATCAGTGCTTGCAATAAACGGACACCTTCATAAATATCTAGGAAGCTCCCAAGACACTCCTGAAGTGAGACAGCAGTATAAGAGATTTATTTTGCTGTGTGGGCACAGTGCTGCTATGGGATTTTACTGTATTTAGGCCAGATTTTTAGGCAATTAGGTAAAATGGAGATGAAAAACACCTGATTTTTGACAGCCTTGTATTGCCACCTTTTCTTCTCAGAGTCAGAAATGTGGAATGAATCTTGTAAAGCACTGAAACAGAAACTGCATTAAAGCTTTTGGCTCTGTAATAAAATTTACACCTGAATCGTTTTAGCTACATTAAAATGAATATTTTTATTTTTTTTAAGTGATGGCATTAGCATAACCATCAAAAATATTTGTTATCAAACTGTCACATATTTGATAATTACCACCATTTCACACATTTATTGTGCTGAATGCAGTTTAAACATACAACAACCAGTCGTTTTAATTCCTTTTTTTTTTTTTTTTACCTCCTGCCCTTTCTGGCCAAAAGTACATAAACCTTGAAAGATAATTTTTAACCTAGGAGTTATCCATTCATTAGCAAAGTTGAAAGCAGGATACATTAAGTAGCTGTTTCCTGAGCTCAAGAGAGAGCTGCCTGGGTGCTTTCAGATCTGTGTCCAATAATTGGCCCTACCTGGGGGGAAGAAAAGAAGAAAGGAGCTACAGAAAGCGAGTGAATGACCACTGAAGGGTGCTCGCAGAGTAATAGCTGGCTCCTGGCAGTGCTCCTGTGCATCTGACATCTTGAAATACCTTTCATGTTGCTCAGGGATGTCTCCTACCTTAAGCCTTTAAAAGGTCATTGTTGAAAAGCAGGGGTATTGATCGGTTAGAGGGCTGAATCTTTAAACTTTTTGTCGTGATTTAAAAAAAAAAGAAAGGGTTTTCAGTATTAAAATTTAATTATTTAATTAAAAAAATTTACCAGTGATATTACCAGAAAAAAAAAAAAATTAAAAACACATCCCTAGCCCTTGTACTCAAGGAAAGTGTTTTGAGCATCAGTTGCTAAATGTACTTGTGTTGCAATAATAGAAGTAGGGTAGACCCACGAGGTAACCTCCTGGCCTCCAGCTGCCCCTTCACAACAATGCAGCTTTTCCATTGCTCCCAGATGCCAGCTTGGTTTCCATAACCATCTTAAATTGCACTAGATGCCAGTGCTTAGGCATCTGAATCACATCCATAGGGGATTTTTTTTCCTTGTGAAATCTGAAAGCATGCTGCAGCAGCTCATGTACAGCCATCCCCTTGTGTGCATCTCACTCACCACCCAGGCAGCTGTGGTGGTTTAAGGGATTGTTGTCCTTCAGCTGTTCATTACTAGACCCCTGCCCTTGATTACAAGGGCTAGGGATGTGTGTTTAACATTTAAAATTTGGGAAATTATTGGTTTTTTTTAATCTTTCTGGTAAGATCACTGGTAAATTGCAGTTTTACTCACTGACATTTGTCCGTTTGAGTTCCATGGAGAGCTGCCAGACAGATTCTGGCTCAAGAGAAAGGGAAAAGCATCTCCAACAGCTTTTGGCATGAGTGCTTGTCTGGCCAGCTTTCCTACCCTGGGGAGGGCAGGGTCCACCTTCTCTCCCTGCTGCAAGAACACAGGAGCTTACTGGATGCTTGCTGTCAATTGCTTTAGTGATGCTCTTTTTCTTCCAGATCTTTTAGACTGCTTGATACCTGATAGAGATAAATTATCTCTCATGTTATCAAGTGAAATGTCTTGGGGTTTCTTGTTGTTATTTTTTTTTGGTTTGTTTTGTGTTGTTTGTTTGTTTGTTTGAGATACATAATTTTTATTACTAGAGTGAAATTTGGACAAAATTACTAATATTTTTCAAAGTCCACGTTAATTTCAGTGCCCGAGTTGGCTATTCCTAAATATACATATGAATCTCACCACCAAATCTCTTGATATATCAAGTGCATGTTGTTGCTATTGAGGCTGACACTGAAAAATGTGTTGAGATTAGGAGTTGGGTCATGACAGATGCTTTGCTAAATGAAAACACATGTGACACAGCAAAGCATCCAGCATAAAAAGCTGTATTGTCAGGATGCTCAGCGTGTACAGCTCCTTCCTGAGCTTTTTGCAAGGTTCAGACCATTTGCATACTGGATTTAGTTTCACTCATCCATCACTTCCAGTCAGCTGGGCTCCTGCCTTGCCTTGCTTCGTGCCTGCAGTGGGGTGAGGAGCAGACAGATGTTTCTCGTGGTGAAATGGTGCAATGGAGAATGGAGGCTGCTTTTTAGGATCATTTTTCTGAGGATTAATGCAATTATCTGCTATTAAATGGGGTATCTGAGAGTTTGGCACATTACATGAGTCTGGAAGCCCATCCTGACAAGGATTTGCATGTGGACGGATGTCCAGTGTGGTTTCATCTGACTTAAAATAAGAATGGAGGGATTGATAAACCTACAGAAGTGTTTTCTGGACTGGGAAACAGCTCCAAACCCACAGATGGCTGATAGAAATTACATGCAGAAATTTGTGGGACTTCGTGTTTGAGTGCATTGATGGCTCTCTGAGCTGCCCATGGTATTTTCTCCTCAGATATTTAGTTTATTGAGAATCGAAGTTGACATTTACAGGGTTTATTGTAATGCAGTTAGGTTTAGGAAGTTGACTTGATGGATAAACTAAACTTCACTTATTTAAGATGTGAGCTTGTCAGGATGGCAAAAAGAATGTGTTCCTGATCAAGCACAGAGCATTTCCCAGGGCCAGAGGAGCAGTCCTGGGGAACATGTCAGGACGTGAGTGTCTGTGGTTATTCCCTCCTGTGTTGGTTCTTACTGCACGATCCCCAGCAAACACCTCTCAGTAATTCATGAACAAACACCACTGGCATCTGTCACAAAATATTCATTATTTCTTCCTCTCCTTGGGGCACAACTGTGTGTGCAGTGCTGCCTAGCACTGGGGTTTTTCCCTTTTTAATTGTATATATTACGTGTTAAAGTTGATACTCCTAACTCAGACTGGGAGACGTGTGGTGATTCTTCATTCCTGGGGGAGGTCATTTTACAAACACAGATTATCTCCCTAGAAAACTCTGTTTCCTGCACAGACAAGCTTTGCCTCCAGGAGAAAAATCTGTGCCTGAGGAATATTGACTAGCCAGGTAAGCTGGAGCTTTAAGCAGTGTTTTAAATATGCTTGCTCCAGAATAATGAGCTCCTCAAAAGCAATGTTTTTTTGGGTTAAACTCTGTAATATTGGTCTTTTTTTGCTGCGAGAGTGCCTGGGCAGCCTGTTGCCCACCAGTACTCCCAGATCTTTCTCCAAAAACCTGCATTCCAACCAGTCAGCCTCCAACTTTTGCATCACATTCTTCCTCCCCAGGGGCAGGACTGCCCAGCTGATCACCTCCAATCCATGCATTCACCTCTTTTTTCAACCCATCACATTGTGTATTTCTGAGTTCATCATTCACTGGGCATGATTTCATCTTCATAATCATTTCAGCTTCATTTATGTTGGGGAACAAAAAAGAAGCTCTTTTTTTTTTTTTTTTTTTTTNCTGTCAATTGCTTTAGTGATGCTCTTTTTCTTCCAGATCTTTTAGACTGCTTGATACCTGATAGAGATAAATTATCTCTCATGTTATCAAGTGAAATGTCTTGGGGTTTCTTGTTGTTATTTTTTTTTGGTTTGTTTTGTGTTGTTTGTTTGTTTGTTTGAGATACATAATTTTTATTACTAGAGTGAAATTTGGACAAAATTACTAATATTTTTCAAAGTCCACGTTAATTTCAGTGCCCGAGTTGGCTATTCCTAAATATACATATGAATCTCACCACCAAATCTCTTGATATATCAAGTGCATGTTGTTGCTATTGAGGCTGACACTGAAAAATGTGTTGAGATTAGGAGTTGGGTCATGACAGATGCTTTGCTAAATGAAAACACATGTGACACAGCAAAGCATCCAGCATAAAAAGCTGTATTGTCAGGATGCTCAGCGTGTACAGCTCCTTCCTGAGCTTTTTGCAAGGTTCAGACCATTTGCATACTGGATTTAGTTTCACTCATCCATCACTTCCAGTCAGCTGGGCTCCTGCCTTGCCTTGCTTCGTGCCTGCAGTGGGGTGAGGAGCAGACAGATGTTTCTCGTGGTGAAATGGTGCAATGGAGAATGGAGGCTGCTTTTTAGGATCATTTTTCTGAGGATTAATGCAATTATCTGCTATTAAATGGGGTATCTGAGAGTTTGGCACATTACATGAGTCTGGAAGCCCATCCTGACAAGGATTTGCATGTGGACGGATGTCCAGTGTGGTTTCATCTGACTTAAAATAAGAATGGAGGGATTGATAAACCTACAGAAGTGTTTTCTGGACTGGGAAACAGCTCCAAACCCACAGATGGCTGATAGAAATTACATGCAGAAATTTGTGGGACTTCGTGTTTGAGTGCATTGATGGCTCTCTGAGCTGCCCATGGTATTTTCTCCTCAGATATTTAGTTTATTGAGAATCGAAGTTGACATTTACAGGGTTTATTGTAATGCAGTTAGGTTTAGGAAGTTGACTTGATGGATAAACTAAACTTCACTTATTTAAGATGTGAGCTTGTCAGGATGGCAAAAAGAATGTGTTCCTGATCAAGCACAGAGCATTTCCCAGGGCCAGAGGAGCAGTCCTGGGGAACATGTCAGGACGTGAGTGTCTGTGGTTATTCCCTCCTGTGTTGGTTCTTACTGCACGATCCCCAGCAAACACCTCTCAGTAATTCATGAACAAACACCACTGGCATCTGTCACAAAATATTCATTATTTCTTCCTCTCCTTGGGGCACAACTGTGTGTGCAGTGCTGCCTAGCACTGGGGTTTTTCCCTTTTTAATTGTATATATTACGTGTTAAAGTTGATACTCCTAACTCAGACTGGGAGACGTGTGGTGATTCTTCATTCCTGGGGGAGGTCATTTTACAAACACAGATTATCTCCCTAGAAAACTCTGTTTCCTGCACAGACAAGCTTTGCCTCCAGGAGAAAAATCTGTGCCTGAGGAATATTGACTAGCCAGGTAAGCTGGAGCTTTAAGCAGTGTTTTAAATATGCTTGCTCCAGAATAATGAGCTCCTCAAAAGCAATGTTTTTTTGGGTTAAACTCTGTAATATTGGTCTTTTTTTGCTGCGAGAGTGCCTGGGCAGCCTGTTGCCCACCAGTACTCCCAGATCTTTCTCCAAAAACCTGCATTCCAACCAGTCAGCCTCCAACTTTTGCATCACATTCTTCCTCCCCAGGGGCAGGACTGCCCAGCTGATCACCTCCAATCCATGCATTCACCTCTTTTTTCAACCCATCACATTGTGTATTTCTGAGTTCATCATTCACTGGGCATGATTTCATCTTCATAATCATTTCAGCTTCATTTATGTTGGGGAACAAAAAAGAAGCTCTTTTTTTTTTTTTTTTTTTTTTAGTGGTTGGCTTTTTTAGCTGATTGTATTTTGTTTGATATTTGGTTTTAATACAGGGTTTATTGTATTTAAAGATATGAACTGATTTATTTATGTATGAAAAATAAAAATAAGGTACTGGAAGCTACTATGTAGGTTTTATCAAATTTATCTGTAATTGGTGAATAGAGAAAATGATAAATAACTGAAAGTTCTTGCAATTAAACCAGCCAGTGACGTGATAAAGTAGTCAGTTCTGTAGGTCTAGATGTGATGATGTTTCTTCCAGCAAGATACTGAAATGCCATGGTGAGGCCCCTTGTGTTGTGCATGAATAAACCTCCTCCAGATTTTATTGCTGGCTTTTTCTTGAACAGAGCTATTCTCCCCTGTGTCTGGGAAGATTACCATCACCTTTTGTGTGCAGATTGTACATGCTGTAAAGATGGATTTTGGTCTGCTCCTACTGCTCCTGTGTAAGCAGGAAGCAAGCCTGGCTTTATTGTAGGCTGAGATTAATTTAAAGACCAGTGAATTTGAGTCAGATCTGAGGCTCTCTCTACCTCCTCCCTGACCTTGTGCAAGAGAATATAGAGATGCTCTCGCAGGGGCTGTCACGGGCTATTAAAACATCCCTGCGTCTCAAACTCACTTAAACAAACATGAAATGCTGAGATGCTTTAATTGGTGCCAGAGGTTAATGTGAAGTTTATTTTGTGTGTGTGTGTGTGTGTGTGTCTTGGTTCCATTTACTGTAACACGACCAAGAGGGACAAAGAAAGCTGAGGAGCACGTTCAGGTTTTTCAGACAAAAAAGTCCTATACATGTTTGCAGGGCTGGTAGGTATGGAAGGGACTCAGACATTGCAAAGACACAAATGTCTATTTTCACATTAGACCCTTAGTCTTCATCTTTTATTCTTGTGTGAGCTCAAGATGCTGAATGGTTTAGGAAATAGAATACAATGATGGATATATTTAGCAGTCACTCAACACATTCCTCGAGCAAATCAGGTATTCAAAAAAAACCCCATGTATTTTGTTTCCTAATACTTAGGTAGATTTTAATATTTTTAACACTTTAATAAGTGATGTGCTATTAATCAGACAACTTAAATTGTTGGGGTTTTGTTGTTGATTTTTGTGGCTTTTTGTTGTGTGTGTAGAGTGTTTTGGTTTGGGTTTGGTTTTGTTTGGGGTTATTTTGACTTTTGTGTCTGTGTGTTTTTGTTTAGTTTCTGTTTTGTTTGGTTTTTGAGCTTTTTTTTTCTGAAAAGGAACCAAACTGGGCTTCTTTATATTTACTTTTTTTTTTAAGTCATACCTTCACTTCAGAATTCATCTGATGGATGCTTTCAGTGCTACCTGTTTGTGTGCTGTAGGCAGGTACCTGTGGGAGTGCATGTAAACCATGAATTTAAGGGAATTAAATCTTAGAGGGTTGGATTTTTTCCATGTGCTTTTAGGACGCCAAATCTCCATTTCATGGGGTGCCTTCATACCTTTAAAGTGGGTGGCTGGTGGGCAGTTAGATGCAAGGGAGTGCCTCTGATTGGGGCTGGGGGTTGGACTGGATGATTTTTGAGGTCCCTTCCAACTTCTGATGTTCTATGGTTCTGTGAAAAATATTATTTAAAGATAAATGAGTATGTTCTTTTTCCCAGAATAAAGGAGTTTATTAAAATAATAAAAAAAT
>VYZU01008733.1:0-14008 GCA_013401355.1 Ceyx cyanopectus
TTCTTTCATTCTTTCATTCATTCGTCTTCAGATGTACTGCGTAGTACTTTATAAGATGATGTCTGATTCACTGTCAGCAATTCTTACATGCTGCACCAATTTTCCTAGATTCCTTACTTCCTCTGTATTGCTTTTATTTTTATTTTTTTTTTCCCTCCTGAGAGTTATTCAAATAATTTTCTTCCCCTACATCTTCATTTTCGAGCTGGTACTAACACCTCTTCCAGTTCAGTGTGTCTCAGAATTTCATCCCTGCTCTCTATGCTACAACTTCCAGATGGAGGTTCTGTAAGGCCAATTGCCAATCTCACTGTTTCTTCCAATCTGATATTTCTTCTTTATTATAATATTTGCTCCTTTAGCCAGTTCTGAATCTATATTTATATCTTTAATAATTCAGATTGGCTTGGGTAAATATGTCAAGCTAGATTTTGTGGCATTGAATATCAAATGTTTTATTAAAATTTAATTCTAACACACTGCATTAATATAATTCTGTGGTCTTTTAATATCTGAAAATCAGTTTATCAGGCAAAGGGCTTTTTATTTCATAGACAATTATTTATCAGCCATTGTCTTTTATATATTTTTTTCCCCCAANTATGGTATATCATATATTATATTATATATAATATATGATATGTGATATATCACATATTATATAAAAAATAAGGTTTTTATTAAAAGGATATGCACTGGAGGTGTGAAGTATAAGGAAAGGACATAGTAGCTGTGCCTGGTGGTGCAATGGAGACAAGATCTGTGAAGCTAACAGTTATCTCACTTGCTACATCCAGCCTGGGCAGAGATGCTACCTTTATTTTCAGAGCACTATGGACAAAGTTAGTGATCTCTGAGTTTGATGTAGTGATAGGCTGAGGCATCTACACTACTTCTGTTTTTAGAACAAATATTGTCTCTGTCTTTCAGGGTTTCTCCAACCTGATTGATTGAATGGTGTCAGTGTGCCCAAAATGTGATGATTTCCATTACATTTTTTTTTCCAAAAAAACCTCACAAAAGTGTTTGATAATTTCATACAAAACCCCTGAAGGATAGGAATGAAGAGTATGAGACACCTTGGAAAAATATTCTGCTCTAACACGTTTGTCTAAATCAGGTCTGGGGTAGGAATTGGCTGAGACAGCTACCCAGTTACTGCCACAGCAAAGTGGATTATGGTGACTGCCAGGACAATGAATGAATCCCTACAAGCAAATTTTGCCAGTGGAAGCCAGCTGACACCAGTTCAGCCCTCCAGGCACAGTCTGTGTGAAGAACCCACATTTTCATGAGAGAAGTTAATGATAGGGGAAAAAAATTGGCCATTTAAGGGCTTGAAACTCTCTCTGCACCTTTAAATATGTGGAGTCCTGCCTAACCATACCCCTGTAGAAGTGAAAAGTTTCAGTGATGACTGTTTCACATTTCCAATCTTCTTCTAGGCTGGAAGTATGCTTGTCTAGTACAATCAAAACAATAAACAAAATAAAGATAAAGATAAGATAAAGAAAGTTAAAGATGAAGTGTGACAAGTTATATTATAGCCATAAAACCAGGAGATACATAGTGTAAACAAAGCTGTCTGGAGGACAAACACTGGTTTTCAATAAGTTTCAAGGTTTAAAAATTTTATTCTAGTTTGGAACAGATCCCAGACCTACTGAAAAACTTACCAATGAAAATAATGAAGAAATAACAGGTTTTGAGTCAAAACCAGAAATCTTTTGATATGAGAAGGTTCTTCTGATTTCATTATATGCTTGGATTTGTTTATCTCTCTTGTGATCTGAGGTAGATGTTTTACTGTTTGAGTCAGACTAAGAATTTGAATCTGTGTCTTTGACATGTCAACATCTGAACCAATGAAATGTGAGGATTAATCTTGATCTTTCTTCTGTTTGCTGGTTGGAATGTTCAGAAAACCTTAGAACTGTAAAACCATCGTTGAAACAGATACATTTCTGGAAGTCATCAACTTTAACAAAATTTCACTGCTTCCAGAACACTTGTTCAGCTTTAATAATTGTCTCTTCCTCATCTGTTACTACAGCTATCTGCCATTTTTTAAGAGATGTAAATTTATTCAAATGTCATTAAAATACAGTGGGAGCTAACTGTTTAACTTCTGCAGAGTTTCAAAACAAAGTCAGATGTTCCTTCTTTATGAACAGAGATTTTAGAGAGGTCTCCAAATGATAATTTCTTGCTGTTTGCTTCCATGTTTGTCTTCTGCATGCATGTCCTAATTGTATTATTGTATTAATATGCACATAAAGAATTAACAGTCAAAGCCAGATTCCTGCAGGCAAAGCTATGCCCATATGAACAAAGGTTTGTTTTAAACTGTGCCTTATATTTTCACCTGCTCCTGATGATGATGTTTTTTCATTCTTTATATATGACAATTATTCCTATAACCATTAACTACATAGTACTGAACAGCATAGCACAGCACAGAATGGCATGGATAGAAGAATAGAAGATATTTCAGTTGGAAGGGACATACAACAAACATCTAGTTCAACTGACTGATTAAAGAATAATCCAACAAACTCACTTGTCCAAAGAGTAATGCTTTCCTTTGCTGTTATTTACCTTGACCCAGAAACCTTTTGGATAATAAAAAAAAGGCATTAGAAAGGTACTTTTAGGTGAAAACAGAAAGTCAAAGTCCCTTCCTCACCTCCCTCAAGTCTCTGTAAGGACTGGACTTTATTAGGACTGTCTTGGTTCTTCTCAGCAGCCTTTTCTGGTAAGTTTTGTACAGAGCCTTTAACTGAAAAAATCCATAAGGTTAACATGGATGAGTAATGCCAGTCACTTCTAGTAGAATTCTTATTCTTTGACATTTTTTTTAGCTGTGTTCCTCTATTCAGCTGCCTAGAACAAGGCAAGACAGAGATGCTGTTATGATGTCTCCCAGGGCTTGAAAAGATAGCCCAGTAGCACTATCTCTATTGATGTAGAGATAGCTGTCTTGTGAATATTACTGGCATTTAAGTCCCTAGCAGTTCAAAATATCTGAATAAGAGAGCGAGTAGGAAAGGAACGTGTGGGAATCCAAACACAAATGTTCTGCCTTAGAGAGCAGCAAGTTGTTAGCTGCCAGCTTTTGAAAGGTTTGTGGTCATTTGGGGGGAAACTTCAAACATCTATACTACAACATTCCAGCTCAGTGAAGGCTCATTTTATTCAGTACAGCTGAGGATAGGGGCCTGCATTTTCTGAGTGATCAAGCCTCTTAAAATATCCCTTGATAAATAAAATAAATGATACGTGCCTCTGCTGTCATCATTTGAATTAAAGAGACGTGGCTTGAAACTTCCCCAGCTCCCACTGATGGCAGCAGAGCTTCAAATCTGAGGGTCCTGTCTGTACTGCAGTTTGTACCAGCTTATTTAACAGCAAATCAGCTACATAGATACAGCCCTTCTGAAACCACCATCTATCTGCCTTGTATTGAGTTTCCCTATCAATTAAAAATAAATCCACGTAAGCCATTACATAGTCTCTAGACAAAGACTTGAAGCAATTTAATTAAATTGACCTAAGAGTAACCAAGTCTTTCAAACATAGATATACAAACACATTTCTTTGCATGCTATATATTAAGCATACAAAAATAGTGAGAGTTCACAAGAAAGAAAATGGAAAGAGAGTGTTTTTCAGAGCTCTAAATCTGTCAGGATGCAGAAGGTAGAGGAGCATTAGCAAAGGGAAATCAAACTGTGAATAAGATTGCAGTGCCAAGAGTTTTGATTAAATGATGCCTGACTGAGCTGTTTCCCATGAACACCTCACCCCACCTGGTGCCACCCTCCACTTGTTACAGATTTCTCCCAACATGAAGCTGCCTTAAGCACAGCATTGCTCGTTCATGGGCTTATGTCAAATTACACTTCTTAAGCTATGAACAGTAGCTGTGTTACATCTTCACTTGCATAAGAATCCATTTGTATATGTAGCACTTCCTGAAAGTCTAAAGGTAAAAATCTAACACTTAAACATAACTCACTTTTAACCAAATTGTCAGGTGACCTCCATAGTTTTTAGGCAAATGCATTTGCTTCAGTTCCTATCTTGTGTGTGCATAAGCTGACAGGGGTGAGTATCCACTTGACTTGTACAAGTAAATATACCCACCATTCATCAGCCACGTTAGTTAGGGCAAGTTGAAAATTTACCCTAAACCTGATTTAATATCTCATAAGTCTGATTTATATGTGCTCTGCTATAAATTATCACCGACTGAGTATTCAAAGCAGAAAAGCAAGTGAACTATGCATAAAGAATGACTACTTATCTCCACAAGGCATCCTTCCCTCTGCATATTGAACACTTTATCTCTTCAACGGTCACTTAAAAATTCCCAGCTATAAACTCTAGATCTGATCCTCCTCCTACAACAGTGTAAANTAGAGAGGTCTCCAAATGATAATTTCTTGCTGTTTGCTTCCATGTTTGTCTTCTGCATGCATGTCCTAATTGTATTATTGTATTAATATGCACATAAAGAATTAACAGTCAAAGCCAGATTCCTGCAGGCAAAGCTATGCCCATATGAACAAAGGTTTGTTTTAAACTGTGCCTTATATTTTCACCTGCTCCTGATGATGATGTTTTTTCATTCTTTATATATGACAATTATTCCTATAACCATTAACTACATAGTACTGAACAGCATAGCACAGCACAGAATGGCATGGATAGAAGAATAGAAGATATTTCAGTTGGAAGGGACATACAACAAACATCTAGTTCAACTGACTGATTAAAGAATAATCCAACAAACTCACTTGTCCAAAGAGTAATGCTTTCCTTTGCTGTTATTTACCTTGACCCAGAAACCTTTTGGATAATAAAAAAAAGGCATTAGAAAGGTACTTTTAGGTGAAAACAGAAAGTCAAAGTCCCTTCCTCACCTCCCTCAAGTCTCTGTAAGGACTGGACTTTATTAGGACTGTCTTGGTTCTTCTCAGCAGCCTTTTCTGGTAAGTTTTGTACAGAGCCTTTAACTGAAAAAATCCATAAGGTTAACATGGAGATGACTTTGCCATTGTAGATCCCTCTTTTATTGCTTGGCTAAAAGTGCAGAGGGACACGTCCCTCCTGAATTTGGTTGATATTTCACTCAACAAAAGTCAAATGTGTGAAAACAACCAGACATTTCAAAATGGATTTTTTCAATTGTCACGGAAGAGTAAAGAATAATGTGAAAATTTGCTAAAGACTTTAACTTGGCCTATTAAATAGGAGAACAGGATGAGACTCTCATCCAAAGGATGACAGGTCAAGACTGACTTTGGCTTTAGTTAGTTTAGTGGTGTTCTGTGCAAGAAAGCCATGTATTCAGCATTTCATGTCCAGAGAGAGCTTTAGTTTGGTCCAGAAATTTCACAAAATGAAATCTGAAAGAAAAACTAAGCTTTGGGTGAGAGTTGCTTGAAAACACAAACTACTTTGGTTTTTGTAAGGTTGCTTTATAGAGGTTCAGATGGCTTTCCTTATGTACAGTTATGTATGCCTAATATGACATGGCCTTCACCTCTACCTATGCTTCTGAATGTTCTCCAGTATGTGATGTATGGTGTGACCTCTGAACACAAAGCTTTGCATAAAAATAGCTTAGAGAGAACTCCTGAGAAGCACAAATGAATCCTCCTGTATGTGAGGTTGTGACCACTATCTTTTGAAGTCCTAGTGGGAGTCATTTTTCAGACAGGAGTAGCTGAATGGTTTTGTCCCCACAGAGCTGCAAAAAATAACTTATCTTCCCTTTATTCATATTAGTGGTATAGTAAGAGTTGTCATCATTAAGGTTCAAATTTTATTTCCTTTATAAATCTTGTTTAGAGGTTTGCACATCTGGGTTATTTCAAATTACATCAAGCTTCAAGAAATTTGGTGTCTAAACTGTCAGCATGAGTGTGAATTTATTTTTTTTTTTTAAAGCAAAAATGCTTAAATCCATTAAAATATTAGAGCTATGGAGTGGGAAAGTATAGCATGTGCTCCCATGAGATCAATGGGAGTTTTGCCTTTGACTTCAATGGAAACAGGAAGCAGGCCATAACTCATAATCAGGCTCAGAATTCCCCAACCCCATCCCGTGCTCCCAAACTTCAGCTAAGATTTAAAAACGGATGCTGGGGTGTGTATATGTTTGTGCCTTTTTCCTCTGCCAACCTTTAATGGGGCTTTAGTGGTGTTTTAAACTGAAATGCCTGTCTGGTTACAGTGTCAGTACACCTCTCCTGAAATAACACCTTACTGCCAGAGCCATGGCAAACAAGCCACACATAAATCTCCAGATTTGCCAGAGATTGGGATCTTGTTTCCAGTTCCCTGAAATGTACAGTCACAGGGTAACTAGAGATGGAAAGCTGAGTATTAGGTCACATGTTACTCTCCCCTGCCAGTCTAAATTGCTCCCTGCAGTTTACAATCTAGGCTAGATATTAAGGGGCATCCCCCTCTTTTCTCAGGAGTATATACCCATTTAACAGACCTTGCTTTAGGTAACATATCCAGATAGCCACTAGATACTCCCTGAACTCAGCCTAAGGGTAACCTCTGACCACACAAAACAACCACATTGTGTTTGATTCCCATCCTCTTGCAGTTCTTGCAGATGACAATGTGTTTCTTCCCACTTCCTCCTGTCATCACTATTCATACAGGCATCTTTTAATATTGTCTTTATTTTATTTTGACCATTCATTTTATTTTAATACCATTATCTCTTGGAGAACTGTAGGTAGAACAGGTACTTTCAAACCTTGTGTCTTACAGATCACAGTGTAGTGGAAATACCCACTGCTGTTATTGCAGAAATTAATAAAATACTACTAAAGATTGTGAAATGTTATCTATTTGCTCTTGCACCAACTACAAAATTTACTGTCCAGAAATACACCTGACAGCTGAAATAATATTCAGATTTACCACATTTGGAAATGCTGCATTATATCATGTCAGGTTACATNAAAGCTGAACAGCATAGCACAGCACAGAATGGCATGGATAGAAGAATAGAAGATATTTCAGTTGGAAGGGACATACAACAAACATCTAGTTCAACTGACTGATTAAAGAATAATCCAACAAACTCACTTGTCCAAAGAGTAATGCTTTCCTTTGCTGTTATTTACCTTGACCCAGAAACCTTTTGGATAATAAAAAAAAGGCATTAGAAAGGTACTTTTAGGTGAAAACAGAAAGTCAAAGTCCCTTCCTCACCTCCCTCAAGTCTCTGTAAGGACTGGACTTTATTAGGACTGTCTTGGTTCTTCTCAGCAGCCTTTTCTGGTAAGTTTTGTACAGAGCCTTTAACTGAAAAAATCCATAAGGTTAACATGGAGATGACTTTGCCATTGTAGATCCCTCTTTTATTGCTTGGCTAAAAGTGCAGAGGGACACGTCCCTCCTGAATTTGGTTGATATTTCACTCAACAAAAGTCAAATGTGTGAAAACAACCAGACATTTCAAAATGGATTTTTTCAATTGTCACGGAAGAGTAAAGAATAATGTGAAAATTTGCTAAAGACTTTAACTTGGCCTATTAAATAGGAGAACAGGATGAGACTCTCATCCAAAGGATGACAGGTCAAGACTGACTTTGGCTTTAGTTAGTTTAGTGGTGTTCTGTGCAAGAAAGCCATGTATTCAGCATTTCATGTCCAGAGAGAGCTTTAGTTTGGTCCAGAAATTTCACAAAATGAAATCTGAAAGAAAAACTAAGCTTTGGGTGAGAGTTGCTTGAAAACACAAACTACTTTGGTTTTTGTAAGGTTGCTTTATAGAGGTTCAGATGGCTTTCCTTATGTACAGTTATGTATGCCTAATATGACATGGCCTTCACCTCTACCTATGCTTCTGAATGTTCTCCAGTATGTGATGTATGGTGTGACCTCTGAACACAAAGCTTTGCATAAAAATAGCTTAGAGAGAACTCCTGAGAAGCACAAATGAATCCTCCTGTATGTGAGGTTGTGACCACTATCTTTTGAAGTCCTAGTGGGAGTCATTTTTCAGACAGGAGTAGCTGAATGGTTTTGTCCCCACAGAGCTGCAAAAAATAACTTATCTTCCCTTTATTCATATTAGTGGTATAGTAAGAGTTGTCATCATTAAGGTTCAAATTTTATTTCCTTTATAAATCTTGTTTAGAGGTTTGCACATCTGGGTTATTTCAAATTACATCAAGCTTCAAGAAATTTGGTGTCTAAACTGTCAGCATGAGTGTGAATTTATTTTTTTTTTTTAAAGCAAAAATGCTTAAATCCATTAAAATATTAGAGCTATGGAGTGGGAAAGTATAGCATGTGCTCCCATGAGATCAATGGGAGTTTTGCCTTTGACTTCAATGGAAACAGGAAGCAGGCCATAACTCATAATCAGGCTCAGAATTCCCCAACCCCATCCCGTGCTCCCAAACTTCAGCTAAGATTTAAAAACGGATGCTGGGGTGTGTATATGTTTGTGCCTTTTTCCTCTGCCAACCTTTAATGGGGCTTTAGTGGTGTTTTAAACTGAAATGCCTGTCTGGTTACAGTGTCAGTACACCTCTCCTGAAATAACACCTTACTGCCAGAGCCATGGCAAACAAGCCACACATAAATCTCCAGATTTGCCAGAGATTGGGATCTTGTTTCCAGTTCCCTGAAATGTACAGTCACAGGGTAACTAGAGATGGAAAGCTGAGTATTAGGTCACATGTTACTCTCCCCTGCCAGTCTAAATTGCTCCCTGCAGTTTACAATCTAGGCTAGATATTAAGGGGCATCCCCCTCTTTTCTCAGGAGTATATACCCATTTAACAGACCTTGCTTTAGGTAACATATCCAGATAGCCACTAGATACTCCCTGAACTCAGCCTAAGGGTAACCTCTGACCACACAAAACAACCACATTGTGTTTGATTCCCATCCTCTTGCAGTTCTTGCAGATGACAATGTGTTTCTTCCCACTTCCTCCTGTCATCACTATTCATACAGGCATCTTTTAATATTGTCTTTATTTTATTTTGACCATTCATTTTATTTTAATACCATTATCTCTTGGAGAACTGTAGGTAGAACAGGTACTTTCAAACCTTGTGTCTTACAGATCACAGTGTAGTGGAAATACCCACTGCTGTTATTGCAGAAATTAATAAAATACTACTAAAGATTGTGAAATGTTATCTATTTGCTCTTGCACCAACTACAAAATTTACTGTCCAGAAATACACCTGACAGCTGAAATAATATTCAGATTTACCACATTTGGAAATGCTGCATTATATCATGTCAGGTTACATAATGCAATATCTGATACCAGTTACCTGAAATAATCCAGCAGAAACAAAAAAAAAAACCAAACCAAACCCAAAACCAACCAACAAAATATTTACAAATAAATAAATAAATCAGGAAATTGGGTTTTCATCTTCAGTGTAAAGTAACTCAACTGATTATAGGATAAAATGCCTTACCCGAAATGTGGTTTTGAGTAAGCTTGTTGCTTTTAATAATAAATACCCTTCATGTCTATCCCAGCTCATTCACAACTAGGTTGTGCTGTATTCAACAGTATATCTAAGAGTAATAGAAGATTGGTAGCAAAACATGACACAGTTCAGTGAACAATCCAGATTGATATAATCCAAAGGAACTTTTTGGCTATTTCCTTTGTTATAAAATAGAATTGATCACTTGAGAGGGACATACAACAATCATCCAGTCCAACTGCCTGAGCAATTCAGGGCTGACCAAAAGTAAAGCCTGTTGTTAAGAGCATTGTTCCTCTTAAACACTGATAGGCTTGGACCACCTCTCTGGGAAGCCTGTTATAGTGTTTAATGACCCTCTCAGAAAAGAAATGCTTCCTAATGTCCAGCCTAGACCTCCCCTGGTGCAGCTTTGAACCATTCCCAAATTTCTATCACTGAGTAGCAGGGAGAAGAGCTCAGCAAGAGATGATACCATGGCCCCAACATGACCAGTAAAATTTCTCCCTTAATGTCAATGAAATCATTATTTCAAAAATTCAGTACAAAACCTGAATTTAACCATTACTGTAAAAGATAAAAATATGTCTAAAGGGTCTAAACTTATATGCTTTAAAGACTATGGCAAAAGTCAAAATGATTTTAAACAAACAGGCTCCAACCATTGCTTTAAGAGCAGTACATAGACATACAGTATCTTGGTCCACGCAATACAAAATAATTCAGGCTTTTTTTACAGTCCTTCCCACTCCTACTGAATTGACAGGTCAGAGATTACTCTGTGAACATCTTTATTTCCACAGCTCTGGTCCAAACTTATTTGTTCTTTCAGCCCTCAGCATTCCAGACCTGTCACCAGTAGAGAGAGTAAACGAATAATAAATTAAAATGGGAGCTATGTATTTATCAGCTTTGCCTGTGTCATGAAGAGGTCTGATCCGGCACCTCTGGAAGCCTCTTCTTTTTATGTTATGAAAGCTGAAGTGGCCCACGTAACAAGCAGCCAAATTCTCAGTCTTTAATGACTTTTAAACTCAGTTTTAACAGGACTGTCAAGCACTGCATGCAGTATGTCAGTTAACACCGGGGAGTAAAATTGACAAAGAGCACTTTATGTACCTTCAGAGCAAGTATATCTTTGCCAACACTTTTGAGCTATTTTAGGTTTGTGAGCTGCAAGTATCTCCTGCTCTCAGATTTGATAACTGTAGAACCAAGACTAGAGATGAGTAGCACCTGGCAATTAATAATCTGGCCAGTCTGCAGTCTTTAATAGGCAGAATGATAAAAGTTTGAAATGTCCTGACTCTGACAATCCCTTCTCCAAATACTGAAAATTGTTTCACAATCGAAGGCAGGCTCGTGCTCCCCCTCGTTATTGCTACGTAAAGATCTCTCAGAAACATGTGAAAAAATCAAAGGGTTAATTTTGGGACGAAATACATAAAAAGTAACAGAATTCTTTGTATTAGTTGCCAAAAATGAAACGCCTCCCATAATTTTGTGGAAGTAAATGACTTTCAGAATGCTTTAATTGTTCCTTTCAACGTCACTTTCTTCTCATCTTGTCCCAGAACAGCAAAGCCTCTGCATATGCTGTGGTTAGAATAGTCACTGAAATGAAAGTGAAATGAGAAAAGGGGCATTTTAAGAATTCTCTAGCTTTTCTTGTAGTGTTTCCACTTAATAACATCTGCTACTCATAAATCATGAAAGAAACCTCTAATAGCCTGTAATACCAATACATGCTAGAAAGCAAGAATCTTTCACCTCTTGTAGGTAGGCAAATACTTTCGAGTCAAAGTAATAAAAGCAGAATATTAATCTCTTCCTGCCCATTTGATAATGCAGTCTGACCTCAGCATTCCTGGCACCAGAGATTGTAAGGTGGCCCACCCTGACTGCTGTGACACTGACCTGCAGTCAGCACCACGTCCACTCTCAGTCTGCTGCACTTCATGTACCAAACCTAATCTGTGCTCACGTTGCTGTGCCGGCAGCGTGCAGACAAGCAGCTGGTGCCAAGACTGGTCCTGGGCTCTGACTTCTCCTCCTCTCCACTGTGCATCACAAAATGGTGCTCTTTTTTGACATGGGAAGCTCTGATGATCACCTTTTGTCATTGGCTGAGCGACCTGCCCGTGGCTCACAGATGTGTTGGGTAGAAGATGATTTGATTTTGCCAACCATCGTGGTGATTCCAGCAGTTCCTTATACAAATATATGTGAACAATAAGATAATTCTGAATTGTAGCCCTGTGTATAACCTTACAGAGACACCAATAATCTATTAAGTAGTAGATTCAACTGTAGACAGCCAAGCTTACATCTCACCTTAAAAACACTATTAGGCTTTGGGACATCATCAGAAAAAAAGTGTGTAAGGGGTTTTAAAACACCAAAGGGAAGTTCTTGTCCAAGATGATCAAATTATTACAAACTGTGACTGATGAAAGAAAAAGACAAATAGGCGTTGCTGTGGGTAAATACAAACACATTACTTGTCTACTTTCATACCTTCCTCTGAGATTTTGGTTGATAAAGAAATCTTCAGGACACTTGGGATTTTTGTATTCTAAAAGACTCTGGTAGTCTTGGAATTGATTTGAATCTACAAAACAGTTTTCAGAAGGGCACGAAATTCTGATAGCTGTGATTGCCATACACTGATTTATTCTAAGACATTAAGATTCTGAACTATGATATCAATATCATATTTTTATTAGAAATCTCATTGGCCAGTCCATTATAAAAAGCTCCAGCTTCCCATTAGAGGAATACTTGTTTTATCAAGTACACTACAAAGGGTTTAATTAAAGAGAAGCTGGTTGATTTTCTGAAATTCTTTTTTTGCCAATGTTCTAGTCTTTCAAAAGTGTCATGACTATTAGCCCTCTGGTTTTGCAAAGGGATAACCTTCTTCTTTGCACTAATCATTGCACAAAGCAGAAAAGAATGTTTAAGAAGAGTTTATTCAGCAAGAAAACTCAGAAAGATCAAAGTTTATCCTCCTTTCTCATGCCATGAATAAATCTAAATCAGCCCTTGCAGAACCCTTTAGCCAAAATACTAGTGAAATGTTCTATTGATTAATAAAAGGTTTTTATGTGTTTTATGCAACTTTTTTCTTTTAGACTCCGAAACCTATGTCCTTTTCCTACCTACATTCCTACAACACAATCCTCCCCATTAATCTGCATCTGTCAGCAAATCACGTGCTGAGGTTCTCAATTCTGCAGGAATCCTTCTAATACTGTGTGATACATTGCCAAGGGCCATTGTAATACTGAAAATATTGGATGCAGAGATTGGCTCTGCCAAGGTTTTGGAGACAGAGTGTATAAAATCTGTTTCAGTGGCCGTGGGCTCACGTGATGCTGAGCACTAAGCAGCATGAGCTCTAACCCTGCACCTCTTCCAAGGGCTGAGGTTGCAAGGAGCAGTGCAACATCCCCTCTTTGATGGCAGCACTTTCCATTCTAGCAGCCAAGACTGTGATAACATAAAAGCTTTACATTTCCTCTTCAAAGAGGGATTGTTTCTACGCTGGCTGCTCAACAATCCTCTCTCTTATTAAAATAAAGATGGTCAATGTGTGCACCTAAGCACAGACATATGCTCGCTTAGGGTGTTCAGTTCTTGGCAATTAGCAACTGTCATTCCCTGGCCTGGCCCTGACCCTGGTAACACCATCACCAAAAAAACTTGCCTTTGACCCCTAACACAGATCAGGGATCAGTCCAGCGGGAAATTGGGACTCAACCACACTCTTTTGAGGGATAATGAAGTTGGCTATAAGTAGATAAACTGCCATGTGAGGTGGCCTCAGAGTCTTAGCCGATTGTCTTCACTAGCATATGAACATTCATAACAATTTCAAAGTAATTATTGGACAAGTCTCCACCATGAAGTTTTCCTTTGCTAATTCTCCCACTGAACCATTTTCCACTCTTGCCAGCCTGAAGGTTGCAGTATTCCACTGTGTCTTGTCACAAGCTGCAACCACTGGTAGGATGGTTCTACAGATGTGGGCTGTTAAATTCCTGATGCTATAAATGCAATTCAAACTTACAGGTTTATACTGAATTTTTTTTGACAAGTTCAAAGTGACTTTCTTTTACATGCAGATAGGAGATCAGTTGCAGTGAGTATGCTTAGCTCCCTGTAATTCAGTGAGCCTGTGCCAAATGACATCAGCAAAGATTTTAATAGCTGCAGGATAACTTTAAAACAATATCCATGATTATAATTTGTTTTAAAGAGAAAAACATTACTTCGTATTTGGTAGGGATCATTTCTAGTTTAGGACATTATTAAATTTCAGCAATAATGTTTTTTAGTGTGACAAGCAGAGATAATTAGAACTATCTTAAATATCCAGTTTGAAATGTCTTGCTTTCCTTCTATGGGAAAAAGATCCCAGTTAGAAAAGAGATAAACAACTCTACTTCTTTATAGGGACATAGAATGAAATAACCCTGTAAATAAATTAGATAATCTTTTAGAGCTTAATG
>VYZU01008749.1:0-13927 GCA_013401355.1 Ceyx cyanopectus
TCCAAGGGACCAGCATTTCCCCCTCTCCCTAGAGCAGGAGAATCTCAGAGGATTTACGGTAGAGGTCTCTCCAGAGGGTAGGCTCTGAAGCATCTTCCCACAGCACTTTGTAGATGTGCTGTGCCTGGTAGGTGTAGCAGTATCCCGTGGACTTTCTTTTGTTAGGATTTTGTTAGCCCATCACTGGAGTCCTTCCTGTTGTGTGACCCTCCAGACTGTGCAGCCAGCTCCCCTGGATGGCTCGTGTGTGTCTCTAAGCAGGGGAGGCTTGATGAGTCTGTGAGGGGCCATGTGCACCTGGTAAGCAGAGATTATTGGAACACAGATGCTTTTCCCTCCAGCACATTGCCCTGCAGAGAAAATGGTCTTCAAAAAGCTGTTATGGACCATCCACGTTCATCTCCTTGTCAGCTGGACAGTTACTAGGGCTTCTGTGGGACATGAGCCACCATAGCCAGTGCCCCTGCTGTCTCAGTGCTGCTGCTGCTACCACTGTCACCACAAGCACCTTCTTGCAAAGCTGAGCAAGAGCAGGATGCCTGCCCTGCCTGCAGCAGTGGTAGGAGAAAAGCATGACTTGGCTCTATGGTATTGAAGATACAGTAAGCCCACAGTGTCAGGGACAGCATTTTTCTGTGAGACCAAGGCTTTTAGATTGATGGTGTTTCAGTGAGCAATCATTTTGATGTATTGTCTCATGCAAAAATCCTGATGAAAGCTTAATAAATCCTTCCATATCTATATGCAAATGTATGCTAGATAAGGGACTCGTAATAGGTTCCTCTGAGACGTATATCAGAGATATAACAGAGTTCTATTTTTCACTATCAGAAATCTTTTGATGGCTGAGGGCCCCCAGGAAGGTACTTGATACAGAATCCCATCTTTCCATATTAAAAATTAATAACCTTTTGTAAATGAAAGTGATAGCTGTTAGCTGGGTTGGTTTTTTTTCAAGTGTAATCATTCCACCTCAAAAGAACCTCTCCAGAAAGCAAGAAAAAGTGCTCATCCACTTCAGTGTCACATGTCAGCTGAACACTCTTCCAGAGCATACACAACAAATGCTTCTGCACTGGGAGTAGCTATGGGTGGCCAGGAATGGAGATCACTGTGACCACAGAAGCTGGGAGAAGAGAGCAGGGTGGGATTTACGAGCACATTGCCTCGACGAGGGCAGTGCTGGTGTTAGCTGCTGTTTGCAGGACACAAGCGAAGCCCTGGTAGGAAGACAAGGCTGACTCCACACATGCAGTTTGCCATCACAGCCTGTAGTTTGTGTGCATTCCTTTCCACTGATTTCCAGCACAAATGTAAGTTTGAACATTACAGTACATCGCTGATACTTCAAAATTTCAAGGGGAAAAAAGGATCTAGATAACTGGCTCTTTTTTTTTTTTTTTTTTTTTTTTTTTTAACAGTGCTGCCTTATACAGATTCAAGCTGTGTAAATATACTACCCTGGCAAAAATATTTTAAAGCTTTCAGTAGAATGATGTGCCTCGAGGGTAAAAACATGTTAGAGGAGGCCAGAGTGAGGTGGGACTCCTAGTAACACAAGAAAATGCATCTAAAGAAGCTGAGTATGGAATCATCACCTAACCAGATAAGGTCTATCTACACTTATCTAAACAGATAAGGTCTATCTATACTGGCAACTTAATATTAAGGCAATTGGTGTGATAGTAAATATGCAGAGCTCACTGAATGAGGCAGACAGATGACTTAAAGTGTGTGAGCTGCTTTTCCATAACATAGTAGATTTGTTTCTTATTGTGGTGGAAGCCTTCCTTCCCTGAGAGTACACTACCTGGCTCATTTAGGTTACCTCCCCAGTGCAACTGGAATGAGTTGTAATTGAATGCCGGTGGTTTCTCAGAGGACAGAAAGCCATTTATCAGCAGGTTAGTTGCTGTGCTGCAGCCTGAGCAGCCCCCCGAGGGAGAACTTGCCACGCAGCACGTTGCTCAGGAAACACTTGCAATGGACACCGAAGGCTGTGGTTTGAATCCTGACACGATCTTTGCCAAGGAAATAACGGGTAATATCCAAGTAGCTATACACAGACCGAGACCATAACCCCCCAGTGCAGCCAGAGCTTTCCATGCAGTTGCAGCTTTGCTAGGTAAGTGTCTGGAAGGAGGGAGGCCGAGGGCGGCTCTGAGCAGAACCTACCTGCACGATTTCCAGCATCTCCGACTTGCTGATGTAGCCGTTCCCGTCGAGGTCATACATGCTGAATGCCCACTTCAGCTTCTGCTCCAGTTTGCCTCTTGAGGTGACACTCAAGGCGATGATGAATTCTCTGAAATCTATAGTTCCATCCCCATTGGCGTCGAACGTGCGGAACACGTGCTCCGCAAACTTGGAAGCGTCCCCATAAGGGAAAAAGTTCCCATATATTTTTTTAAACTCCTCCATTGATAAATGTCCACTTGGGCAGTCTCTCAAGAAGCCTTTGTACCACTCCTGGATCTCGTGTTCTGTAAAGTCTGTGCTTTCTAGCAAATCCTGCATGACTTCAGGTCGTAGTTTGCTGTTTTGCTTTCCCATGGCGATGTAAAAATATTACCTGCAGAAGAAAAACAGATATATATGAGCTATTATTGGTCATAACTATTAGCTTGGAGGCTGTAGAAGAACACCATGCTGGATTCTGAGTTTTCTGATGTTAGTTTACTCCTGGGAATTACTTGACGCTTTGGGCAGCATCCACTACTATGAATATACCCCGAAAATATACTCTGAAAATGCTATTTTTTTCTCTGAAAAAACAAGACAAATCTACGTGTAAATTACGTTGCCTTTTCACAGTCTGGAGGATTGTAATGATGCTGAATTTGTTGACATCTTACTTTGCCTTTAAAATCACAAGGTAAACAATGGACATTGTAAGTTGTAGCTGAGCAGCAGCTGCACGACACCTTCCATCTCAGTCACCCAGCTGTCTCAAGAACACAGCCTGAACTAGATGCATTTTTTTTGATACCTCTGGTGGAAATCAGGTTGCTACAAAGAGCTGTGTTCACTTGGTTTTGATCCAAAATGGGATCAAGGGGCATCTGCAGTGTACACTGAAACCATGCGCTCCAAAGCCCTTCTGGATACACCTTTACAGCCAGAATCAATCAGTGCAAGCCAGAAGCTGTCTCTCTTGTTTGACATGGACCAATTCCCATTTTAGTACAAAATGTAGATAAAATCGGAGATTTTATCAGTGGTGGATTCCCCCACTCCCAACCATTACTGTGTTTTTTAATTTTCCTCGTAGACAGAAATTGGATCTATTTCTAAGTAACAGTAATCTGGGTGATCACAGCTCTTTGAAAAAAACCAAACCTCTTTAAAAATAGAAGAGAAGGAAAAAGTACCCAGGCAACAAAACTGGAAATTAATTTCCCTGAAGTTAACTAGTAAGAAATATTATTAGATACAGCTTCTGTTAAACCACCACCATCATGTTCTACTTAAGGCAAGTTGCTACATACTACATTGTGCAGTAGATTTACTAATGACCTTAAAAACCTTTGGGTTATAAGTTTTGTGTTGGCTCCAAAAGACACCACCATCAGTTTTATGGGAAGCTGAGCGTTATTACACCTGAATTGTGGGAAGCTATTCTCTTACCCACAGAAATTTGCCATGAGAACGACAGTCAGAATTCAAATCTGATGTATGGATGATGAGGAGAATTGACAAGTAATTTCTACGAGCTGCCCACGCTGTTGTCAGGATGTAGCCTCTGGGCTACAGAAATGGATCTGTGAACAATACCTGGAGTGGCTAATGAGCCTTCAGTAAAACGGCCTTTCCAGACAAAGTAATATTTTAGCCAGTGAAGACCAATGCAGTGTCAGCAGCAGACAGCTGCCATCTGAAGGTAATCTGCTCTCTCTTCTATTTGGCACTGGGAAGAAGAAATTGAGGCTCCCCCAAACTGATGTTAATTGTTTCCCGTGGTGAGAAGTTCCCCTTCTCCACAAGGCATGTTTGGACTCCCTAGGGCAGCTAGAGGACTGACTCCTCTGACCAAAACAGCTTTATTTCTCAAGGGTATAATGGTGGGATCCACCTTAGATCTCCCTGTGTCTCCACAGGACCACTGATGCCTGTCTGGTAACAAGCTGTCTGGTCTAACCTCAGCTTCCACAGCTGATGGGCAGTGGGCTCCCCTGTTCACANTAGCACATCAGTCCCTGTCTTACAGGCTTGGTCCAACAGCTGCCAAGGCAGCTGAAAGTTGCATTGCCTTCGGGGTGCTGGACAGGATCCATAGTAAACAACCTGGGAATTAGCTGAGTGAACAGATTACATTAGGGCAGCCAGACAGGTTTCTGTCAGGCAAAACAACTCGAGCAGGGGCTGCCCACAGCATGGAAAAGCAACTGGACAAATGAAGTGGCCAGGCTCAGTTTAGAGTGGCACCAGCTTCACAAAAGCCAAACCAGTAGAATCCTAGAGTGGGCAGCAGCAACCCACACCCTCTGTCAGCAGCTACTCCTCAGCCCCAGGGGCTGCACATTTTTCAGAGCATTAAAGTAGAAAGGGAAGAGCTCTGATAGCTGTTCAAGCCAGCTGCTTAGGACTTGGCTGGCATCAGCTCTGTAAGCCCTTGCTGCTTTTATATAGCTCAAAACATGGGAAATGCAAAATACAGCTCGCACACTTCCAGCCCAAGTCTTCTGAAAAGCAAAGTATTGCAGCCAGTGGCCCTCAACAGGTTGCCATAAGAATGTGTTTCAGCCCCAAAAAATGATGCCTTTATAGCTGCACGCAGTTGCAGGTGCAACATATTTTCACCAAATAATAAACATTGCAGGCAGCAGAACGTGCTACATTGCACTGGAAGGAGTAAAATGGCCAAATCAGAAAAATCAGTGTTCTCCAGGCAGAAAGGGAGAGCAAACTGCCTGTGACTTGCAGTAAGGGGTTGAAAGGCACAGCCCCTGTGATGCCAGGCAAAACCAGTAGGGTTGTTTCTTCTTTCACGTTGCTCTTGCTTTGCCCTTCTGCTGTTCACAACCTCGGGGCCACCTCCAGCACTGCTCTCCATCCACTTTCCCATTGGAAATGTCACTGCTGCTGCAGGAGCCCACCTGTGGGACATAGTGCTCATGGTTACAGCAGCAGCAGTACTGGGAAGAAGAACTTCTTGGCTTTTAGCTACCTGCCATGAACCACAAATGCTCCCTGCTCAGGAGATTTTCTTTCTTCTTAGTCCCACAGGAATCTACCCAGCAGGTTCTTGGAAGCAACCACTTTTGCTTCCTTCTGGCCACTTCTAGTTTGTTTTCACATGTTCATTTTAGTAACCACTCTGGCAATGCTTGCCAAGAATGGCTTTTAATTTTATTTTAAACCAGCATTTTGGAACATTTTTTGAAAGAAATACAAACTTATTAAATATCACAGAGGGACTTAGCAAAAGAAAATACATGCAGAATAAGATTTCAAACCTTGCCATCCTCAATTTATCTGCTTACATTGACAAACGGAAAAAATGGTTAAAATTCATGAGCAAAATTCATTTAAAAACTGACATTCTCTTATCAATATTCACAAGGAACAGCTGTAAAGAGCTTTGCAGTGCAGTATAACAAGTACCCTATGCCTGAAACACATACTATTGAGTGAAACTCCTGGCTAAAACCATAGCTGACTTTAAAGACCTGGAAGGAAGAATAATGAAGAAATTAAGATGAAAAGGTGTGGATGGAGTCATCACTCAGTCTTATTAGTCACTAGATGGAAAAGGGGACACAGATGCTGCCCAGTTACCCACTGGTACTTCACAACTGTTTTTCACAATACATTTCACTTCATTTAATTTCATTTCTTCCTCTTTAAGAGTGCACAATAATAAAAATCATGCCACCATTCACATGCTTTTTTGGTTCATAACCATTTACTTGTGAAGAGTTGAGGAACAACAGTTTACCGTAGGCTTCGTAAGAAAAAAACCCAATTATTTCTTTGTTAATTCTGGGTAGAATCATCTAAGGTCTTTAAAATAACTCTCTATCTTGGCAGACTTCAGGTGACTCTTTGCGGAATTAGATATATATTTATATATTTGACTTCTTCACCATACTACTGCTACTATGAAAGTAGTATTTTTGTAAAAGTATGTTTGCTTTTGCTTTGTTTTGTATGATAAAGGGCAAGAGAGCCTTTGCTAGCAGACTGCATTGGGACATCTGCCCTCAGGAGGCTGCTTTTCCATATTGTACTGATCCAGCTGCTGGACTAAGCACAGCCACTGCAGTATTCATGAACACGTGTGGAGCTGACAGCAGGGGAGCTGGCAGCATCTCAGCCCCTTCCAGCTGGAGGTGACTTTACTGAGTGACATCCTCTCAAAAGGAGAACACCACCAAAATCCCAAGGACAGACACTTCCTGCAGTTGCTGTGCTCCCTGTTGTGAGAGCAACTTGTGAGCCTCATGTCTCTGTTGGCCAGTCCCCTTCTGGGCCGCATTCCCTCCAGTGCTCAAGGTCCAGTTTTTCAGGTGCTCAGCACGCACAGTTGGGCTTCCCAAAAGAAACACACCTGTTCATTCGGGCACCCGTGCAGCAGGCAGCTTCTCAGAGGGCATCTGCACCCAGTGGCCTCCCAGAAGACAGCACCGTTTGTTTTGGAGCTTAGGGCTTGAGTGCTTTAGAAAAGCACTTCTCCAGCCTCCTAAATCCTCCCTGACGTTTGCCCGCATCCCGACGCATCTCCAGCTCGGTTTGTTCTCCCTTCAAGTGCTCTCCTCGACAGGAACACAATCCTCCCCAGTGCACCGAGCACCAGCCACCCAACGCCTCCAGCAGCGCCTTTATCAGGTCTCTGATCTGTCCTGCATCTCCTTTTGTGTAACCCTGTATGCAGCACCTCGGCGAAGGGCAGTGGAAACCAAGCAGAAGCCACGGCTGCACAAAGTACCGTGAGAAGCTGCTGTGAATTCATGCTCTTGACTTTTTTATCTTTGTAAATAAATAGCATGTGACTCCGAGGAGTGACATTGTGCTTACTCTACCCTTAAAAAAATCGTTAATGGTCTCCTATCCCACAACAGAGATTTGGTGCTGACAGATAAATTGAAAGCATGATATCAGAAAAAAAAAAAAAGAAAAAGAGCCATTAACTGACAAACTGGATATTTTAAAAGATATTCTTGAGGTGGGAAAACAAATGATAGTGGAGGTTCCTACCTGGAGAGTAAGCGTGATTTTGTTCCATACTGAAGAAATGGAGTGGAACTTTCTCCAGGAAAGCAGGCAATAGGAAAGTGGGAGTGGGAGGTTCTGGTTGCCAGGAGCAGGGATTTTTTTTAAGGAGATGGAAACAAGATGCACTAAGATAATGTCAGAGTTTACAAGTCCATAAATACTAAAGTCCATGCCAGACATGATTCATCCAGCACCTAGGACTGTCAAGTGTGCCTGGACACAAGAGTTCTCATCTCAGACATGAAATGGATGACTAAAGGAGCTTTGTGGGAATTTTTTTAAGTGGCTTTCAGAGAATTTTCTAAACTGCAGGTGAAGTGTTAATTCTGCTCTCCGAATCCTTACATCCAGATGAGTATGTGAATTACACAGCACTTTCATTTATTTCAGTAGAACCCATTTACATCAGGTAATGCAGCTTAGCCAAAATCAAAATGTTTTGTGGAAACATGTCATATCCAACAAAACAAATTCTGCAGAAATGTCAGAATTTACTGTTTCAACTTCAAATTTTCTTCTTAACAAAAGCAAAAAGTTTTAGTGTGACTTCATCTTTTTATCAATCTCAGTTTGGCGTTTATATTAGATGCTAATTCTAGCATTACAGTGGTTTTGACATTATTGAGACAACAATTCCCTGCCAATGAAGTGAAATAGCGTGGTGTTTCCAGATAATTTTTAACTTCCATCCCACCGGGGAAATTCTGATGTTTTGTTCCAGTTTGCAATGAAAATAAATATAAATGTCAAAATTTCCTTTGGATTGGGGATTTTGGATTCTAACCAGCTCTAATCAACAACAAAGCCATCTGCTTTGTATTAATGACTTGGGGCTGTATGTAACACTGCAGAACAGAGTGATACTGTCCTGTTCAGCATTGCTGATGGAAGCCAATGACCTATGGCAAGTTTCTAGCTCCCAGTTGTCTAGGGAAGTTTGAGGCTGGCCACTTTTATTTTATTCTTCATGCTGCCTTGGAAAATTCATGGAATTCGTCATTCAAACTCAAGATTTTTCCTGCGAATGTATGACAAAACATCCTCCCAGTGACATATGGCACAGCCTACAGCCCCTGCATCTGAAGGGAACTCGTAATTCCCAAATTACAGTGCAGTAAGTTACTTGCAATTTATGGAGGTTTCGAATCAATAATTTAAATAATTTGTTCCATGAGAAATCCCTATTTTTGAACATTAATAGGAAGATAAATCTGTTTTCCAAAGACAACTTCATCCAGATGATTCATCATTTGAATTCTATTTAAGAAGTCGTATTGACTTGAAGGACACTAGTACCAACAAGAAAAACCAAAACAAGACAATTCAAAACAAAAACCATTTGAATTCTGGTCGAAGACAACATCTTTGTTATTTTTTCCTAAAACCTTTTCCCGTCTCTCACAGAGATATTTTTCATGCTGCAAATGAGGTACAGGAAAACTACACAATTACCCCTCAGCCAGTCCAGCAATCCAGTCTGCTTGCTGAGCTCACCATGGACCCTAATCCAGGCACTTTGCTGTGCCTCCTGAAAAGTTTTGTTTTCCATTGGCTATGATGGAATCTCCTCTTTTTCCTACCTGATGACACTCAAGACCCCTCAGGGTTCTACATGGGCAGCTGACCTGGGAGGGCTGGATCCCGGGGTGTGCAACAGGCACTGAATGTGCTGCTTTCTGTTCCCTCTGAGCATCACTTGTGTACTGCTAGCCTGGATATTCTGTGAGGTTACTGGAAGAAGATTTTGATCTGTGTTCGTTTTGAAAGTCAGGATGACATCCCGCTGTGGAAAACACAGCCCCGTGTCCTGCCCGGCTGCTATTCATGCATAACACAGTGTGCTGCCTGATTTTAGAAATTACTCAACGGGAATGAATTTGGGAGTTTGATCAACATGGTAAAGGTCGGCAAGCAAACTCCCTTAAGAGGCATAGAAAAACATTGCACGAATTAAATGCAAAAATTATCATTTGTTGGGCTTGCCTGCCCATCTCTCTCACATGTACAAACAAATGATTGCATAATCTTATTTTCTCTCTCTTACTTGTAATCAATAAGCAAAACCCTAGCAGTTCCCTATATTAAATGTAGGAAGTAGCCACTCATATAAACAATACTGTTTTCCAAAGGAAACTATGTAATGGCATCTATTAGAACACAGACTGTAGTAAAAATATAATTGTTTGCAAGAAGTCAACAAAAATATTTACAGGTTCATAGCATGACACAAAGTGCAGTGTTTTGATAGTATAAAACCTAGGACTGGATCTAAACCGAAAACCCTGAATCATCAGTTTGGTAATTTTTCTGTCATTACTGAAAATGTTCTGTGAATTCAGCTAAAAACTCCTCCTGCCTTCACCATCAAGATCCTCCAAGGAACCAAACAAAGTTCACGAGATAGCTGTCTTCAGATAAAGGAACTACTATTTTTTTTTCTCATTTGAACAATAAACAATTTGCATTATTGTTGTACAAAAATTGAAGTGGCAGAACCAGAAAACTTTCCACGGTTTAACTTTAGACAAAGCAGGTTTTATCCAACATGCAGCAAAAAGGCCACTTTTCACCACTTCCTAGTGACTGTAAATAAACAGATTTGTTGACCTTATGATGTTTTTAGTCTGGTTCACTTTTGCCTCTTTGCTGTCCTCAAGAAGACATCTTCTCTGAGATCTCTTGTGTGTGACTTTTAGTGCCTCTTCCCAGTTTTAACTTCTTAGGACTTTTTAAATTGTATCATATAAAACTTTGTTCTTTGATGTTTTATTTCTCTTTCCCCCTTATTTCTTTTCACTACTATTTCTCAGCTCTCTAGAACAAACACCATCTTTCTTATTCTTACTATTACACTTGAAAAAGCCGAAGTCATATAATTTCTCTTATTTTTTTCTCTATTTCTTCTGTATATCTGTTCCAATATTAGCATATTCAAGTATTGGAGTTTCCCACACCATACACTGTGTAGAGACAGTATCCTCATAATGAAATGTGTTACGACCAAAGCAGCAGGCTTTGGAAACCTTGAAAGGAGGCCATCTATGGCTTAATCTCTTATGTCTCTTTCTCTAATAAAAATAAAAAAAAATATATATAGGGAAGACTTATGCTGCCTCTAATTGCTAGAAAAATATTACCATTTCATCCGCCATACCTTTGCATTACTGTTTTTGTCTTACAGAGATGCTGTTATTAAGAGAAGTTTCTGAACTCATGTCATTGTCACCATTAGAAATTCAGATTTGGATTCCTTTTCTTGGGAAACAATACTTTTCAGGTATGGAAAGGAGTGGAAATGCATATGAGTGTATGAGATGCTGACTCTAATCAGATTTTTTTTTTGCCTGTGGCTAATGAAAGATACATGATGGCCAACATTTCAGATCCATTCAGTGATGCAGGCTTTTATGTAACCATAATCTTACCAGTAGAGATCTCTATCTCTGGCATTACTTGTTCCCATTTCTTGCTCTGTATGCCCTATCTGGCACATTTTTCTACAGGAACCTTAGCCTCTTGCATTCTCAGTGTCGTGTCTTATGAAAATACAGGTCTTAGACTTGAAATGTCTCCCTCCCACTGCTTGCTACATACAGTTTCAAGATATCCTTAAAATATCTTCAGCTGATAATTCTCTTTTCCACATCATCTTCTCCAATAAGTTCTGTCCCAGCCCACTCTCTAGACACTGCATGCTTCCTCTCACTTCATGCATCAAATATTTCTTAATTCTCCTCTCTGCTACCAATGTTATGAAACCAGTGAAGCTCCACTGCTTAGAAACAGGACGAACACCCAAGAATGTGTCCACTGTTTGTAAAGTGCCATATAAAATACCACACAAATCACTTATTCAACTATAAAAGCACATCCTGTTCCAGCAAACAGTCTCATATCTTAATGATCTAATGAATCCACTGGAAGGTCACTGAAACCAGTTAGCAATACAGGGATCCTCCTGTGAAATGCCAAAGGAATCCTCCAAGAAGGAATAAGAAATAGATAACTATGCAAATATATATATAAAACCTTTCTACTTGCTTTTTCTTTATTAATAAAAGGGTTCCCCATGAGGCTTGCTGCTTTTTAATGAATGTTTTAGGAAAGGGAGACATTCATTAATATATATTTCCTTGCAAGGTGCTCTAAAATATATCAGTCAGTTAAGGCAAAATCTGGATGTTTTCATATTAGTCTTCAAAGATGATAAAATAGTTGCTTATTGTCAGTTTACCACCCAGAACTCAGTAAGATTAATTTGATCTCAATCTAAATGAAACATGTACCTATCATCATATCATGAGTGCAGTTCAAACCCCAAACCTCCTATCACCAAATCATGGCATTTTTCTAAATGTTAAAAGGTTGGCAGTGAAGTTGGAGTAAATTTGGCTTTGCTGTTAGTTTTCAGGCACTCAAATTAAAAAAAAAAAAAAAGCGCCCCACACAACAAATTTGGAAGAAAGACAGTATTTTCTTGGAAGTTTCCTTGAAGAAGGAGTAGGAGTGGGATAGAGCAATACCCTTGATTTGGCAGCAAACCTTTCTTCTGGCAACTTCATTAAAAAGCCATTCTGCTTTATAAGCTATCAGCAAAGTACTGGCATTTCTGAGTGTGACTGATGGTCCTCCCTCTGCTGACAAAATTAGAAACATCAATAATTCTTAGATTAATTACTTAGAAAATTTCCAACAGAAAAACATTTCCTTATTTTTAGACCCTTGTTGTCTGCTGTAGTCAAAGCAGTAGAGGCCAAAGTTCAGCTACATGTACTTCACTGCAACAGTGGGATCCCTGTATTCTGACTTTCATATGTGTGCAGAAACCAGTCTGCATCAGTGCTGTGTGGGTGGGGGCATCATATGGTGAGCCCCCAAGTCCCAGTCCTTGAATAAATCCTGATTTCTCTCACAGAGAACTGGAAGCAGTCCTCTTGCCCACATATCCATCTACCCATGGCAGAAACATGATCTGCTGGAGTCCTGGCACAACGCTTGTAGCCACCTCAAACACAAAGCTGGAGCTGGGGAGCTGTTGAGAAATGCAAGTCTCACCATGTAAGCTTTCCCTGTTGCTTGTGTGTGGAAAAAAAAAATAATTAAAAAGTGGTTCTGAAACAGTTTTGTATATCCTTCTCCATCCAGTGCTTAGGTATGCATCTGGCAATGCAATAATGTTTGCTTTCTAGCTGGAGGTGTCTATTAGTGATGCTGAAAGGCCCCACGTGCTGCTCCTCAGCAGAGCAGCAGAAGGTAGTCCTCAAGGGTGTCTCCTCAGCCCTTTTGCACATGATATGGTCAGAAAAGGATAAATGCTGCAACACCACATGAGAACAGTTAAAAAACACTGATAAGAAGTTGCATTTGTGAAAAAAAGGTCTTCACAAATCTCTTTTTTTACCACCTAATGAGGTAAAAATAAAATGACTCTCACGGGTACCTTAGAGGGTTAGACCAAACATTGCCACAAGCTAAACAGAGAGAAGCAGGTTGTCCGTAAGTTAATCATTGCTACTGGTGATCAGCAGTTAGCCCCTGAAAAGCACCAGATTAGCAGGAGTGTGGGGAGATGTGTGTTCCAGTGGGCCACACACTGTGCCAAACCTGAGACCCTGGTCTGTGTTAGACACCTCGAGAGAACTGCAAAGGTTTTATACAGATCTTCTCTTCAAGGTCAGGACTGTGGGGCCAGTATTGGAGTGGTCATTTTGCAAGCAAACATTTTCCTCATCTCTGTGAAGTGCGTCTCTGGACTTCTCAGTTGTGAGCTCATTCTGACTGCCAGACCTTATGCAGTCTCATCTTCCTTTTAAAGGAGGCAGATAAAAGATCTTTCTCACATCTGGTGGAAATCATGTCTAGAATCCACTGAATCTGAAGACTCTGTGGGGGCTTTGGCAAGACCTGATTTCAACTAATGCTTATTGGTTTTTGGGCAATTGTCTTCTGTTGATGAACTGGGTAAGGTCACAGGCAATTTGAAACCAAGTGGAAGACCTCAGAAAAAAAACCTCATTTCTAGGTGACACCTCATTCCAGCCCAGGCTGTAATTCTCTAATCATTTCCCCATGTAGATTCTGACCTGTAGCACTCACCAGTACAGGCCAAAGGTACTTCTTTTAATAATAATCTAATATAATCTCCTTTACAAATCTCTTATTCTCTTAAACCACCATGGTGACAACAGCTGTTTCACACTATATGTGCAGGTATATTCCTGCACACACATATTCACTAGTCTGATGCTGGATTGATGACAACATAGTGTAGCATGGAGCAATGGAGAAGGCCACTCCTGAATGCCATAACAGGTCTAAACAGAAACCTCTCAGCCAAGCAGGTGCTGAGTTTTGTCAGCATCTTGTCAGCTAAGAGGTTTGAGTCATTCATTTGTGCACACATGCAGGAGATTTTTTTCCTTCTGCCTCAAAGCTGAAGGCAGAGTTGGACTGCCTAGGCCAAACACAGAGCAACTGCTTGAGGACATGGCTCCAAATTCTCTGTGCCAGGCAGCACGTGGGGCACACGTGAGCAGAACATGTGCTGTCCAGTTCCACTTGGGCTCCCAAGCACAGACATCCTGGGATTTTACACATTTCACCTAGAATCTAATCTTATTCTTTATTAAATGAATGCCAGTCCATTTAGGCACAGCTTTAAAGTGGGACCAAAGTAAACAAGGATGCCCAGGAATCACAGAATCACACAGAA
>VYZU01008756.1:0-23397 GCA_013401355.1 Ceyx cyanopectus
AGAAAAATACATCTAAGCAATTAAATACAAAAAACTCAGATTGCAGGGAGCAATACAAGAGTTTAGAAGTGAACATGAACATAAATTTTATTTTTCAGTTGTGCTGCTCCTTCCCTCCACAGTTTAAGGTCAAGGTATAAACTTGCTTTAAGAGCTGTAAGATTCTAAAGTTATCTGTATATGCAGAAGATGATTAAAGTGGGAATAGTCTTCATTATTAACTAACTATTCAGCAAAACATGTGTGAATTCATACCACAGACTACTCAGGAGTTCCAATCTTTAGAGTTCCAGTTTTAAATAAGGATTCCCACATTACTCTATTTCCATTTAATGTTACTGTCACCCAGTAGGAAAGAAATCTCATTCAGACATATTTTCCAAGTATATTTAAGCTCTTTGAGAGGTCCCTCCCTGTCTCATGCAGGTATGTACAATACCAGACTGAAAAGGACCATCACATTTTAGTACTAATTAAAAAGTACAGCTCCCCTGAGATAACACTGAAGTTATATGAAGTTTACCAGTAGAAAGTCACTGCTTTCCCTACTGGAAAAAGCAGTACCACCACAAAGCAGGGTTCACCCATCACCCATGAGATGTGTTTTCTCAAAGGCATGTCCCAGATTTGAATCNAAATATCTAAAGCACAAGAAAGAAAGCATTAAAAAAACTCGAGTCTTTTCATATCAGGTTTAAGCTTAGTATGAGAGATGTTAATAAAACTCAACTGTTATTTTGCTAATATAAGTGTCAAAAAGCTTATGATTTTAAAAAATCATGCATGACCACAGTTTCAAAATTAAATTATCTTACTCAATTGGTCTTACTGTTAAAAATTAAGTGTTCAATAGTGCGCCAGAAGTGTATCAGAAAACACTCCAAGTAGCAGACAGGCCACTTACAGACATTTCAGTCAGTTTTTCTATTCAGGTCAACAAAAGCAGTGTTTTCAACACCAGACAATGCAGCCTGACATTAACAGCTGCTGTATANTCACCCATCACCCATGAGATGTGTTTTCTCAAAGGCATGTCCCAGATTTGAATCAATGTGCCACTTGCACTAAAGGCTTCTTATCATTTATTCCAGCTTAGTTCTGTGAAACACCCAAGTTGTTATTCAATGATATAACCATTCTCAGATTTAGAGCCTTTATGTCTGTGCTAAACAAAATTCAAAATGGGGAAGGAAACTGGCCAGACAAGTGGAGAAATTCTTTTCCTCCCAAATATGAAATCACTGATGTTTCAGTAATGACTTCACCTATAAGACTTCATATGTAAAAGTTTTACATATGTTAATTACTTTATACCTGGGAATTAGTATAAAATTAAAAAACAAGGTCTGCATGAATTAGCTGTTTAAGACAACCCAGGTCAGCAGTGGACAAAGGAGCAGGGGAATTGCCCCTTTGTGATCTGACAAATAAGGTATGTGCCAAGGCTCAGTTTGAACACGTGTGAAGAACTCCACCTGAACCTCTTGTTTTGCTCATTACTCATCTATATGGGAGTGACACTGGAGCTCCAAAAAAAAAACCAAAAACAAAACCCACCACAAAAAAAAGAAAAACAACAACAAAAAAGATGAAAGAAAAGCAAACAAGAAAAAAAATGAACTGTCTGATACCCATACAAACTAAAGGGAATAACTAAAAGCAGACTGATAAAAGAAAAAAGGCAAAAAACATGCATTCATTTAAATTACAAACAAAAACAAAAAAAAGCATCAAAGGAGACAGAATATTATCTCTACTACCACCTAGACCACACTTCTAAAGATCATGTCATTTTCATGCATATGTAATTTGCATTATATGTCTTCCCCTATCCCTGATCAATTGAATTTAAGCCACTATCATGGCACCTGTTTCAGGCATAGATTTTAGAAAAGCCTATTTGCCAGAGTCTACTTAATTATCACCTTGACCACTAACAGAACATCTACAAATTATTTCAGCATTTGGTAACATGGAAGAATCTCAATGTCTATCATGTCATGTAACAGTGACTCCAATTTAAACACAATAAATTATAATAGGTTCTTCACTGTACTTTTGATAGTTTTACAGAGAGTAACAAACTTATTCCCAGTATTTCTAAGTACAGTTATCAACACAGTCACAGCTGTGCTATAAGACCATGGTGTTGCTGCATCACAGAACAAAATATTACTGGGACCAAAAAAAATAAATAAATATCAGATNATGGGTTTGATTCTGGAAAGGACGACTCAGCTTCTTTACAGCAACATTTATCCCAAGGACTGTATCAAACGCAGCACTAGAGGTTTTCAAAGACAAACAACTTAAACTGAAGTCTGTTTGAAGGAGAGGAGGCCACGAAAGGGAGATGGGAGTGAGGAAAGACATCACAATTTGAGACAAAGCATGTTCACTAAGCTGCTTATGCCAAATTCAGCTAAGTTTCATTTGGGAAACAAACATCCTTTAAAATCTATACATCCTTTAATAAATATAAATAGGTTAAACAAGCCACTGACACTCATCAGAAGTCTTTCTGCCCTTCTTTCTGTCTTAATACAGAATCTGCTGACTTAAGACTCACACTGAAAATTGCAAGACCTAAAAATATTTCAAGCTTATTTGCTTAATCTGCATATTGGAAGTACTTTTTTTGGATACTGTTGCTGGCTAAAAATCATTTAGTATTTGCAGCAGAAATTTCTCTTTGCTAGGAGAGAGTCATAACCACCTCTCAGTGGTTCGTTGTGCAGGCACCAATACTCTCCTGTTCGTGGATCATTACAATTATAAACAATGGCATTGCTTAGCAGAAAATTTCATTCATCATCTGGTTTGGGGGAAAGAAAAATACATCTAAGCAATTAAATACAAAAAACTCAGATTGCAGGGAGCAATACAAGAGTTTAGAAGTGAACATGAACATAAATTTTATTTTTCAGTTGTGCTGCTCCTTCCCTCCACAGTTTAAGGTCAAGGTATAAACTTGCTTTAAGAGCTGTAAGATTCTAAAGTTATCTGTATATGCAGAAGATGATTAAAGTGGGAATAGTCTTCATTATTAACTAACTATTCAGCAAAACATGTGTGAATTCATACCACAGACTACTCAGGAGTTCCAATCTTTAGAGTTCCAGTTTTAAATAAGGATTCCCACATTACTCTATTTCCATTTAATGTTACTGTCACCCAGTAGGAAAGAAATCTCATTCAGACATATTTTCCAAGTATATTTAAGCTCTTTGAGAGGTCCCTCCCTGTCTCATGCAGGTATGTACAATACCAGACTGAAAAGGACCATCACATTTTAGTACTAATTAAAAAGTACAGCTCCCCTGAGATAACACTGAAGTTATATGAAGTTTACCAGTAGAAAGTCACTGCTTTCCCTACTGGAAAAAGCAGTACCACCACAAAGCAGGGTTCACCCATCACCCATGAGATGTGTTTTCTCAAAGGCATGTCCCAGATTTGAATCAATGTGCCACTTGCACTAAAGGCTTCTTATCATTTATTCCAGCTTAGTTCTGTGAAACACCCAAGTTGTTATTCAATGATATAACCATTCTCAGATTTAGAGCCTTTATGTCTGTGCTAAACAAAATTCAAAATGGGGAAGGAAACTGGCCAGACAAGTGGAGAAATTCTTTTCCTCCCAAATATGAAATCACTGATGTTTCAGTAATGACTTCACCTATAAGACTTCATATGTAAAAGTTTTACATATGTTAATTACTTTATACCTGGGAATTAGTATAAAATTAAAAAACAAGGTCTGCATGAATTAGCTGTTTAAGACAACCCAGGTCAGCAGTGGACAAAGGAGCAGGGGAATTGCCCCTTTGTGATCTGACAAATAAGGTATGTGCCAAGGCTCAGTTTGAACACGTGTGAAGAACTCCACCTGAACCTCTTGTTTTGCTCATTACTCATCTATATGGGAGTGACACTGGAGCTCCAAAAAAAAAACCAAAAACAAAACCCACCACAAAAAAAAGAAAAACAACAACAAAAAAGATGAAAGAAAAGCAAACAAGAAAAAAAATGAACTGTCTGATACCCATACAAACTAAAGGGAATAACTAAAAGCAGACTGATAAAAGAAAAAAGGCAAAAAACATGCATTCATTTAAATTACAAACAAAAACAAAAAAAAGCATCAAAGGAGACAGAATATTATCTCTACTACCACCTAGACCACACTTCTAAAGATCATGTCATTTTCATGCATATGTAATTTGCATTATATGTCTTCCCCTATCCCTGATCAATTGAATTTAAGCCACTATCATGGCACCTGTTTCAGGCATAGATTTTAGAAAAGCCTATTTGCCAGAGTCTACTTAATTATCACCTTGACCACTAACAGAACATCTACAAATTATTTCAGCATTTGGTAACATGGAAGAATCTCAATGTCTATCATGTCATGTAACAGTGACTCCAATTTAAACACAATAAATTATAATAGGTTCTTCACTGTACTTTTGATAGTTTTACAGAGAGTAACAAACTTATTCCCAGTATTTCTAAGTACAGTTATCAACACAGTCACAGCTGTGCTATAAGACCATGGTGTTGCTGCATCACAGAACAAAATATTACTGGGACCAAAAAAAATAAATAAATATCAGATTCACTGGAAAATTTAGGAAGTCAGGAACTAGAAAAAAAAAAATGTCAGGAAGCTGAAGACAAAAATTATTTCAGAAGAATAATATTGTGTAAGTGATTTTCCAGTCTCAGAATGAAAGACTTCAAATGTATTAACAGTTAGGAACAAAGAAGTGCAGAAAGTCACGTATAAAAGTGTATTTTGTATCTCAAATACAGAAGGCAGATCCGGTTTCTTTCCTGGCCTGTTAGCTCTGTGAGATAGAAATACTCTCTTCATAACAACCAAATTCCTTTTTCATCTTCCTTAAACCTTCACCTATTGCTTTTTCCCAGTACATATTTTAAAAACTACTTATTTTCCTACACTTTAATATCAAAGAAAAAGCTAAGCACAAGCACTACCAATGGAATTTCCCATTAATATTTTGAGGAAGAGAAAACACACAACAGCAAACCTCCTCTCCCAGCTGAAGTGACACATGGTAGCAAAAACTCCTGACAAAAAAAAGTTAAAAAGTCTATGGAGAAAACTCCAGAAGTATCTTCTATTTTTTATCTTAAACACCAGATGATTAAAAAAAAAAAAAAAATCATCTCATCTGGGTGTCACACTAATGACCTGCTAATTTTTCCAACCAAACATGAAAGGATTCATATCTCAGTCTTCTACATTTTACATCCCAGTAATTTGTATCTTTCCTTAGTGTACTATAAGGAATTTTAGGAGCCACTAAGATTTTTATATCTTCCTCAACTTGGACATAGTTTTCACATGAAGCTGAAAATTTATGTAATGTTTTAGTCTGTTATTTCATAAATCTAGTATTCTCAAAACAAGTCAATAAATCAGATCATTCCTTCTGCCTCCCAAAATGCTGATATTGACACTACACTAACCTAATTTTGAAGCAGATGCTTTAAGTCACGTAGTTCAGAAGTGCACTATCACTAACAAAAGGAGGAATGCTTATAACCACACTAAATTCCTGCATGCCATCTAGAACAAGCACAGTTTTAAGAATACCTGAAGAATGATAACACTATATTCAACCTGTAATAGTCAAGATCTAGCATGCTTAACCATTCCTCACTCAACCCACTAGAAGAATGAAATATGATGTTGTTTTGCTCAATTTTCACCTATCAGCAGGGAAACAGAGCTATAAAAATAATTTAAAAATAAAGGCATATCCCCATAAAAATGCACTTTTCCTACCTGTATAACTTATTACAGTTATGAAAAGGCCAAAAAGACATGATGCTGCATAAGGAGTTGCTCACAATACATGAGTCATCACACTTATTCTGCAGAATTTACAGCTGAAAAGAATCTGCAGACTGGATTTAAAGCATGAACAGCCCACCATGTGTTGTGATTAAATCTAATATTAGAGAGGTCCTGAGCACATCTGTTTGCTCCCCTGTGTCTGGAATTTAAAAAAAAAAACAAAACCCAAACATCAATAAACATAATCTGATGTTACCAAGTAAATTTTGCCCAACAAAATACGGGCTGGCACTAAGCCATGTAGAATGGATTGCTGCAGTCTAAAAAAAAAAAAACATTTGAAAGTGTTTACCTTTATCTGGCCCAGAGGTGTGGCGCCATACAAGAGACTAAGGTTCAGGATGAGACTAACGACTCTCACGTCCTGGGCCAGTGGAGGCTGGACACATAGCTGAGGTGACACACCAAGGAAGAGCCGGCCAGCCCAACCCCTCACAGAGCATCCCTTTCTGGTTAATCCATGGAGTGACAATGACACTGATTTGCCTCATCCTGCCAGTTAATGGCAAGGCACTGCATTGATGGCTCCTAGAAATGGACAGGAGTGATTGGGAATAAAAAGAGGGGGAAGAAAGGGGGGCCGTGATGAAGAAACGAGTAAAACCCAGAATCGCTCACCATCGCATTGTCACACCTCACACTGCAACATCATAACTACATGGGGAATGTGAAAACTAAAAACAGAAATAAAGTGGTTAATGAGAAGGAAATTTGTTGACCATTTCAATTTATGCAGTTATCCAAATATTAATTTTCCCCTAAAACTAAAATGAAACAAAAATCGTTTTGCACATGAACTATAACAAGCAGGTGTTTTAGAATCCATAACCCTGTAGCAAGACAGAAGTTACAATCAGTATTTTACATTCTGGTACCTCTATCAGGAACACATTGCTGTTTAATATTTATAGCTTTTTATATTGAAATATATATTACTCACCAAACAATGCCCTGTGCCCCTGATCCTATGGGCTTCAATTGCTGGTAACGTTTTAGTACAGTGAATGTTGAATCTGCAACCTGAACACTGTAAAACTGACTATCACATTTACTGTCACTCATGGTGTAGTGTCATGTAGTTGTCTTCACAAGGACCTGGTCAAGTTTTCAAGATCTTAAAGAAAAACAAAGAAAACAAATGTTCAATCTTACAAGACAGAAAATGTATTATACATATTTTAATACATATGAATTTTTCAATAGCACACCATTATTAAGCATTTTCAGCTCTGTATATTACCACTGCTAATGAAGAATACTTGCAGACTGACAGCAAATAATTACATCCTTCACAGCTTTAAGTCAATGCATGTTTATATTCCAATCCCTAAAACAAAAGCAGCTAAGTAAACAACAGTAAAAACAAACAAAACCACCCAAATCCAACAACACTACTCCTTGAAAACTCCCTAACACAAGAGTTATTACTGTGTGCTGTGACTATTCATTTCTGTATTACAGGAAAAAAAGTTATACATCATGTCTTTCAAACACTGATAACACAGATAAAAGCAACAGAAAAAAAAAAAAACCCAAACACCAAATAATATGGAGTCCACTGAACAGAGAAGAAAATAAGGTTTTAATAAAATACTTGATTACAACTGCAAAACAGGTTTGAAACAAAACAACTGTCCTCCAAAATCCTCAAAGTTCCTGCAGTTTCTCCTACATCCCATTCATGCTGGTCTACTAGGAAATTTAAAGCAGGGCTCTGTGACCTCACCTCACCAGGCAACTCTTAACTGACCCATACTTATTACAACCTAGTCTCCCTCCCATTTTAAATACTCCATAACATATTATGCCATCATTTAGGGTACTTAGAGTCCTACAAGAATCAACAGTTTTATGCTATGGTTTTTAAGAGACTTTCAGGCCATAGCAGAGAAAAAGTTATAGCCATCTGTCAAGAATGAATTAGAGGCAGGTAATTACATCAGAGAGCAAGATAATGGACAAAACCTCTTTAGCTCTGAAGTGCTCCAGTGACGAGAGCACAGACCTCCAATTTTCCTGGGCCTCCACCCCTCTTCCAAACCTTACAAGGAAGTTACCTTGGCAATTACTGAAGAGATCTCAAACAAATGCTCCCATTTTTAATTTCACATTCACTATGACAGATAGTGTCATTACAGCCCAGAGTAAACTGCACAGCCCAGTGTGCCTTGAAGCAGGAAATGAAAGCAGATCACCTTCCCCCAGAGCATCCGTCCTCAACACTGGCCTGTACATCTGGTTTATCTGTGAAAAAACAGCCAGTCCACCTCCCTTCACCAGCCTGTGGAGCATCTGTGAGCCAACAGAAAAGCCTCAAGAGCAAGCTAGAAGCCTCTCCTAAAAGGGAAATAGCTTTTGGTTGCTACAAGTATTAGAATTGGACCTTTCCCTTCCTAGGTGCACAAAGGAGGGATCAGCATGTTTTCCAGTGTTTAAGTCAGCACATGAACTCTGAGAAATCTGAAAATAAAACAAGTGGAAGACCTAAAAAACATAATAAAGCCTGGGTTTAAACTCAACCAGTAATGGTTAGTTTTAAGGGATTCTCAAGAAACACCCAGGGTCCCTTTTACCTCCTAGTTTCTCAAAATCTAAGCAGCATTTATAAAAGTAAATACTGAAATGGGTCATCTCTGGTAGGAATTTAGATAGTAAATTTACCAGTATTTCCTCTTAGAAACTTAAGACAAAAGGCAGAGAAGAAAGGCTCAGCAAAGGGAAAACGTGAGCTACCAACTTTCCGCCTCTGCCATAGCAGTAGTAGGGGGGAAGAAGAGCATTACATCTCCTAGAAACAGTAATTTTAGTAGCAATCAGATGCAGTTCCACAGTCAGATCATACTAACATGAAACCAAAAAGCTGTTCTAAGAGGCACTCTCAACCTTTCCTACTACATCCCAGGAAAAAATCTCACTCTTCTTTCCAACATTTTATTCCTCCAAAATAATGCACTCTGGGAGATACCTTTTTTTGATTAGCAGCTCCTGAGCTACCATGGTATTTTCAGTGGATCTTTATACACTGGAAGAAAGGTACAGCTGAAAGTCAAGATCCTACCTCTGAAAAGGCCTTGCAGAACAAGAACAAAGTAGTATAGATTTTGCATAAGCTGGGGATCAAGTTAAAGCCCTGTTAGTTACACATAAACTAGACTGTGCCTCTTCAGGAGTTAATGAAACTTTTCTGAAATTGAGAGAAAGAAGCAGGGGGAAGGGAAGTTATTCTGAACCAGAGAAACCCTCCCATCAAGGAATTTTCTCTTCACAAAGACATCTTTTAAAAATCACTTAGAAATCATGATAAACTCTTTAGATGAGCCCCAAAGAAGGAATTTGGGCATCACAATGTGTGAGTTTTAGGTATTCTGACATCCTTTGCAATTCACTATGCTAAATTCCCAGCCTCTCCGTAAGACAAGCCCTACTTTTCACTTGGGCTGCAAGCTACTTGGATGCATCAGGACACACATTATTTCAGATATACACATTAATGAAAATTAGGTGTCTAGAGATGGTAGCTCTTCACAGACCTTCAGGGGAACTATTTTGGGGGCAAGATCCCTCACATAAAAACAGATCTCCCATTGCTCAAGGGAAAAGTATACCCGGCAAATAAGTTTCTTAATCCTGAGCTGCTACTTTCCTAACTGAAATAATTTGATTCATCACTCCAGCTAAACATACTCCATCCTTCTCATAGACTGGATCTTTTTGGAAGCAGTATTATTTCCATTGCTGAAATAGAAGTTTTCATTTATGGCTTCCCAGCTGTAGCTGCACCAAACAGGACCAGCAGCAAACATAGAAGTCACAGGATGGTCAGCAAACATACTTTTACTTACTGATAAATAGCATGTTACTGAATCACATTTAAAGATGTTTTTCTATTTTAGAGCACAGACAAGATACATTTAAACTGAGCAGTGTTTTTTCTTTTAATATAGCATGCTTATACAGCTGGGGAAATTTAAGAATCACAAAACTAGTGGCATGTAGGAAACTTACAGGAGTGATTTTCAACCTGTATTCATGAAAGGTAACTTTTAGAAAAACAACCATCACAAAAAAAATATCAGCACCTTCTAGCCCTATCAGTTGTTACACAGAATTCCACCAAGAATTTTTTAGAAGTTGAAAGCAACTTCACCATAGCATACACCCTGTATTAAGCAGTCACTTTCCTAAAAGGCATTTATTCAAATAGCAACTTATTAACCAGATCTGTCCACTGAATATCAAGTCAAAAGCTTCTGAAACAGGTTGTAGCAGCAGGTAACACATTCCCAGGGCTGGTTTTGTTACAGAAATATTATTACTGACAATGAAGTATAAGATCATCAAGTAACTGAGCTTTATCTTTAAGCCTTGAGCTAAATTTCTAGTGCTGACAGAATGAATAGACAATGCACATACATATATTTATGAAAAGATGGAAATTCTATGCACAAAATCTCACATTCTCTACTTCCCCTTGCAAATGGACTTCTAAGTCAGGTGTGCCCTTTTAAATTCTATTATTCAATAGTGTTGCTTTTTAAAAATCTTTAGAGCAATATACATCAACAGGTACGAGCCCAACTAAAAAAAATCACAGCGAGTTCCACCCCTCTATTCACAGACTTCGAACAGTCTAACAAAAGGTGAAGTGTAGCAAAGCAGCCGAGTAATGACAGACACAGCAGAGTTTACAGGTACTCCCTGTTTAGCTCTTCAAAAAGTCAACCTTTTTCTTTAAGCCACTCAAACTATTACAGACCAAAGGTCTGTGGTACCGAATACCTGTTACAGTATCAGTCAGCTGTTAAACACGCACTGCTGAATATGTCTCAGCACCCCTGCCAGGGCAAATTGGCGCAAGATTAGAAAAGTTTAAAGGTGCATCTGCTGTAACCAGTTATAATACTGTTATAAAATTATATATCAGCCACCTAACTGAACAAGAGTACTTCCCATACTTCTTCTGAAACTTCTGCTGAGAAACTGCTCCGGAGAACGCTCAGGCTCGCCCTTATTGCACCGAGACGGGCGGGCAGCATGGCCCCTTCCCTCGGTCGGCCGCGCTCTTCGCACCTCTCCACACGGGGGGAGCTTCCAGGGCCAAACTCACCCCGCGGGGCCGCACACCCGGTCCCCGGCAGGCGCGGGGGAGGGGGCGATCCCGCCCGGGCCAGTCGAATTACTAGGGGAAAAGGCGGAGCAGAGGCAGCACCCGCCGCGGCGCAGCGGGTGCGGCTCCTCCGCGAGCGGGCCGAGGCCGGCACTGCGGCACGGGGGAGGCGGGGGGCTCGGCCAGGGCAGCCCCACAGGAGAGGCACGGAGGAAGAAGGGCCCCCCCAGCCTTACCACGTCGTCGCCCCACCTTCCTCCCGCTCGGATGAGCCCGGGACAGAGGCACGCGGCGAACCCCGGCTCTGACCCGCAGCTCGGCGGGCGGGGCCCGCGGGAGAAGCCGGGGACTCCGGTCGCCACAGGGCCAGCCCTGCGGCCGGGAACTCATCGCGCTCCAGCCCCGTCCCCACCACCCCCAAGGACTCTCCTCCGGGCGTACTCCCTTACCGTCTCCTCCCTGGGCCGTGCTCTGACGGGACCGAGCGCGGCGCTGGCGGGCCGCGGCCGCGCCTCCTCCACCTCCTGCTCCGGCGCGCAGCGCTGTCCCAGCCACAATGGCCTCCCGGTGCTCCGCGCAGGCCGCGCCAGGCCTGCGCCCGCTGACAAACAGCCGCTCAACCAACTGCAGCCCTCTGCCGGCGAAACTCAACCAATCGAGCTCTGGAGGCGGGACCTACTGGCCGCTATATAAGGGAGGCTGTGAAGGACTGCAGTGGGGACGGGGAAGTTCAGACCAATGGGGGCGCAGCCCCTGTTCTCTAGTGTGATGTCATCATCTCACGTCAATCTGTCACCATAATTAAGTCATCCCCCAGCAGTGCTTCGTCATGAGTTGCCGTGGCACTAATGCTCACAGCAGCCCTGCTCTAGCAAACAAGGAGAGGTGCTCCTTGAGTTAAACACTCCATGTGTAGAAAAAGCCCTCAAAACACCACAGCAAAATGGCATCATAGAGTGGCAGCCTGTCACAGTGCCACAGCACATCCCGGGCACCTTACACCTGTGCTTTGGAATGACAACAAAGAGCCCAGTCCCACCTCAGACAGGTGCAAGCCCTGAATCCTTGGGTCTGTGATAGTCCCAAGCACAGGGGCAGGGGTTTCCCCCAGCTTTTCCAGGCAGGGATGGTTCAGAAGGGGAAGGTATTTATTCCTCTCCCAAGTAGCCCAGCTATTGTTTACTCCTCACCTTCTATACTTTACCATATCATCTGCCCTGACATGAGGATTGTTTGTTTTCTAATACAGGTACTGAGTAAAAATAAGCTCTACCTATTTCCCACCTCTCCTAGGAATGAGAGCTTGCTTTTGTTATTTTGATTCTCATAGATGATTTTTAGAAAAACACACCTGTAATTTAAAAAAATAATTTTATGTATCATATAAACTAGATTACATCAGTTTCCTTTAATAGTTCCACTTTTTAGAATAGTAACTCTAGACAGACAGTAAAAGGGGCCTTTACGTCACTTACCAAAACATGTTAGAGACCCGATTATATATTCTTGGCATCTAGGCCACGTTATCACTATGCTTTTCATTATGATTCTGCTTCTTTTAGGTGCTTATGAAAGTACAGGAGCACTCTCCAGTAAGAGGCTTGTATTACAAATGTAGCACTTTCAATCTATTTACTTACATAAACATTCAACCATCTCCAGGTAGAAGCAAGCCAGCAGAGGAATATAATAAAGAATTCTTGGCTAGTCAAGGATTTAGTTAATAAAATACAGAAACTAAATATTACTGTTTCAAAATAAATCAGCAGAGAATTTCATATGTGTATCTATCTTATTTCTTTGACATTTTTAGATGCTTCCTACTGCTAGCCTAGTGTGCTTTTGTAAATATGTATGTTAATAAAACAGGGCTTTGGTCCTAGTTTGAACTTACTTCTGTTGTATTTTCCATTGTAGGAGGTTAAGGTTTTTTAGATATATTTCAGTATCTGTAGTTTAGATACTATAGTAAATGAATGTTTATGGTATTTTTAAAGGAAGCAGTTTTATAAGAAACATACAAAAACAGAGCTACAGCTTCAAATTTCATATGCAGGAAATTTCTTCCCACATTCATCTACAACAATACAAAAAAAAAAGATACAATGATAGCTAAAATACAAAGGTTTAATCAATAGCTGGTGTGAAATACAGCAGAAGCTACAACCAGAGATTACACTGCTGTATTCAGTGTGTGCCTGGCAAAACACTGACCAACATTGAATTCTCCTATACTTCAGAAAGATATGGAGCAAGCTACCACAATCTGACACATTATTTTGAAACACAGCTGTTGGATAAGGAAGAGTGATATGCGCCAACCTGGAATATGTGTGAGACACAGGAAGAACTAACCTAAGAAACAGAGGAAATAACTCTAAACAGAATTTGGACAAGACCTGGGGAGAAGAGTACTGCAGTGTTGTACCTGTGTTCAGGTCTGAGATGGGGAGTCATCAAGTTCAAAAAAAAAACCCAAAACCACAAAACAAGAATTATACAATCTTTTAATTGCATTGTCATCTCATTTTACACTCTTTTAAACAGAAATATCTCTTGAAAGACATCCAGTTCCCTTCTTTTCTTGAACTGTACATGTTATGCAAATAAGAGCTGGGGTAGCATACAAAACAAAGCCATTGCTCTGACTTTTCAAATAATTACTTGAAAGAAGCAGAAAAAAAAAAACATAGTTGGGAATTTAAAGCCACAAAAGATCTCCTCAAATGACTGCTTAAATACAAAACAGATGCAAAGCAGGAAGGGGGAGGTGAGAAGGAAGAGGGACAACACATTTCCAGTTTGAGGCTGAAGTAGGAAAAACAACCCTAAAAACTGTACACAAGTGTCAACTTGCTCAGTATTTACATTCTGAGCATTACCAATGCTATAGATAAGCAATGTAATAAAAAAAATAACTTAAAAAAAGCTATACAATTGTAGTTATAAATACTATACCTTTAAAACTAATTAAGTAGTGTACGCTAAAAAATGTTCACAGTTACTCTGAAGAGAGCTGTATATATATATTGCACAGTAGAAAAGTTCATTCAGTATACCTTGTGTAAACAATTTTAATCTTCTTTGGCAATTTCAGGACTTAAGAGAAATATCTGCTATGAGCAAAAGCACTTGGGTACAAGGCACATCAGAAGCTTTAAAAGCTGCAAAATAAATCCTTCTGACACTTTCCATTTAGCACTGTCATTTTCTCTAGGAAAATGTGTATCTATCAATTCAGAACAACACATTTCTACAAGCATAACTTGGAGGTCTGGTGACAAAAGTGTCAGCTGCTCTTGGCTGTTACTCTACCGTAACAGATTTGGCCAAATTTCTTGGAAAGTCCACCTAAAATGGAGAGAGAGACCTTCAGTATTTGACAGAGTAACAATGACATTCTGCATTTGACAGTTCATGCAGTGTGCTTCTTTTAGGCTTCCTAATTAGTTCTGCTTCATTCTAGACACATTAACACACACGGGAGACTATAGATCTGCAGATAATGACTCACTGAATTCACCCTTGCTTCCCAAACCCACCTAACAAACACATATTTGTTTTATGCAGGTACCTTTCCAAAGCAGTCATCATTCCTGAACTGACACACCTACCCACTGTCAATAAAGTAAGCTATACAAAGCATTGAACTATTTTAGGTTAGAGTGAAATATCACATTTTATGGTTGAGTTCTCTGAAAAAGTCCTATCTGTGCTCTTAACTAATCAAACAATCTTTATAATTTTTTTCAGAAGGATATAAATTTAAAAAGTATAAAGCTGAAGAATGGGCACTGAAATGTCACCTCTACTACCAGTCACTAGTATCATAGTTCTTTGTTAGGTATGCCATACAACTAGGTGTCTCACTTTACACTGGTAGAAGGAAGTTCAAAACTGCACTAACTGGAGTCCTAAATATAGAAAACACTTACATCATATCCTCTGAGAACAGCCAGGTGGAATGAAAGCAACTGGAGAGGAATAACACTCAAGACTCCTTGGAGGCAGTCAACTGTATGAGGCAGCTCAATGGTTTTGTAGGCAAATTTTGAGCTTTCTGTATCTTCTTTAGAACACAGAATGATTGGACGACCCTAAAAATTAAAATTTTGCAGTGTTAAGAGCTGGCTTAGAACTGCTTTGAAATACTGGTTCACAGCATGTCTGTAATTTGAAGGTGCCCAGGTACCTAACAAAGACAGTGCTAGTTTTGCATAATAACTTTTGTCATTCACTGTTTTGTGAGACTGGAATTTTTTCACTGTGTTGAGTTTAACGTAATTCCATTTGCTTCAAAACAAACTGAAAAAACAAACCAGTGACCCACATGCAATCCGTTTTCACTACTGGTGTTAACCTGTAAAGATAACTTAAAATGCAGCTATAGCATCTTTTTTTATAATAATAATAATTAGGAAAAAACCCAAAACACAACACTTTTTTTCTGTAGCAGAGTCATCAGCATTACAGTGCAAACAACCTCTTTCCCTCTGACATCCTGTAAGTTGAAGACCTTACCTGTCGGGCAGTGACCTGTTGCAGAGCATTCTGACACTTGGTGAAACAAGGATCCTTCATTATCACCATGATAACAGGCATTTGTTTATCTATTAGGGCTAATGGCCCATGTTTCAGCTCACCAGCCAGGATACCTTCAGAGTGCATATAGGTGATTTCTTTTATTTTCTTAAAGAAAAAATAGAAAACCATCAAACCATCAAATGCCATGAAGTTACTAGCAAAAGAGAAATAAAAGCTACAAGAAGGAAAACATCAAGGCTGTACATCTGCCACTTAAATACAGACATATGGTATCAGTTGGTATTTTCAAAGATCAGTTAATGGTAAAAACAGTCTTGTCTGCCGGGATTTCTAGCAGGCTTGCTGGTGGAGCAGAGCTGCTCATACACATGCATTTGCAGATAAAGAAATGGAGTAATCAACAGGAACTTTAAGAACCTAACACCCAGCACAACCTTGGCTAATGCAATCTACCTTTAACAGTTCAAACTTCTGCGAGAGATGGATATGTTTCCATGCCACCAGAACATTCATAACCTATGAGTTTCCTGCATGAGCATCTTACCTGAACATCAGAATGTTTTTTTCTGATGTTTTCAAATAAGTCAGCATTTTAAATTGTTTGCTTTGTATTTTTTTTTGACTCATTAAACACTGCACTTATTATGTGAAAGAAGTAAACTCGTACCCAGGTTGACCTTACATAGGTGTTCAATCCAACAGGACTAAAAGTTCTTAGCTACAGACAGCAGTTATACTGCAACAGAATTAAGATGAATGAAATATAATAAATCAACTGTGCCTCAGAAGCCACAAAAGCTCATTTTAAACAACATTCAACAACACTGAGAGTTTCCTACCAGAGCTCCTTCCAGACAAGTGGCATAATTATACCCACGACCCATAACAAGCAGCGATCTTTGTTTGTACAGCTCAAGAGCCAAATCATGTATCTTCTCATCCAAGGACAAGACTTCTTTAATCATCTCTGTTGGGGCACACAAAAAGCACATTAATAAAAACTTTAATTGGAAAAAAATAGTTTGCTTGCAGTAGGTTGTTGTAGCAAACCATTAGAACAAATACACTTAATATAAATCAAGCATTAAACTATGCATCTTTGACTTTGTTTAAGGATATTGTCTCCAGCCTTATTTACAGTAGCAACTGTTGGTTTAATCAGTGCTCATACATCCCATTTGTATTGCTAAAGGAAGTTGTGAACATCCATTTTAAAGTCACCTCCTTTTTATTTATCTATCCTGATTTAAAGTTAAAGACTTTAAAAATTTTGCATAATAAATCAAGTAGTATTTCTCATACAAAGCTACCTTACTGAAATTAGAAAACCCAACCCATGTAAGTTCTGCTCTCTGACAAGTTTCTTGAAAGGCATTTGTAAAATTTGCAATTAGTGCAAAAACTAATAGTCCAGTTTTCTTGTATCGGCTACCTTTCAAGAGGAGGGGGGAGAGTGAAACTTAAGTGAGAAAGAAACAACCCCAAGTAAAATTTATATTGCCCATTAACCAACATCCCCTATCCCTCCTCAAACCCAAACTACCAATATACCTGGCAACGATTTTAGTCCACTAATGATTTCCTGTCTCCTTTTCTGCAAGGAAATTCTGTCTTCAGACATCATTAAGCCAAACATTACAAGAGACACAAATTGGCTGGTATAAGCCTGCAGACAAAACAAAACAAAACATTTAGCAGCTGAGTCTGCATGACCTCAGCTGAAGTGTTACAATTAAAATTTTAATTAGATTCCACAGGGCTGAAGTATGAAAGTGGAACACTGAACAGCAGTTACCTTAGTGCTCGCCACGCCTATCTCGGGTCCTGCATTGATATGCACACCACAGTCAGTTTCCCTGGATATGGAGCTTCCAACGGTGTTTGTGATGCCAACCGTTAGCGCACGACGCTCTTTACAGTACCTCAGGGCCATGAGAGTATCCGCAGTTTCACCTGGAAAATGTTTACATCTTGACTTCAGGTTGACAGAGGATAGTAACAATTCCTGAAGAGCATAAAAATCTACACAAGCGTGTTGTAAATAACTGCTTCCACACTTTTACAATGCAAAATGCAACTGGAAGCACTCACTCCTTCTCTGCATATTTAAACCAGGACTGCAAGAAACCATCATTCAAGACCAATCTGGCCCAGTAGCTATAATCCCCCTTTGCAACAAGCAGGAATAAATCATTTCACTCTAAACACTTTTTTTCTACTGTTTTCACTCAGCTGAAGACAAACTGTAAATGCAGCTCACCTGACTGACTTATAAAAAAGCAGACATCATCTCTGAATACAGGTGTGTTTCTGTCCAGGAAGTCACTAGCAAGTTCCACCATCACTGGTAACTCAGTTAATTCTTCCAGTACTTGTCGAGTCTGTATTCAAGCAACACATAATATTTGTTAATATTGCCACTCACAAAAGACTTGATATCTTAAGAGTCAGAGATAATCCAAATTGATTCTTATTACAAAGATTTATAATTACAGCTCACCAGGGCTTGAAAAAACAAGGTGAAAACAATTAATTTTCAGCACAGTAGGTAACAGCAGTTAATAAAAATGTGGCATAAAGGGTATAAATTAAAGGGCATTGCCTCTCCATGAAAGGCAAAGTTTGAGATATAGAAGCAAAAGCAGATGAAGAGCTGTTGTCTAAAAACTCAACAACTAGGAGTTTTATGTGCGTTTCATTTAAGACTGAACATACAGCTACTGCAGCGTGGTAACTGGTCCCACAGCCAATAATGATCAGTCTTCGGCATCTTCTGATTTCTTTCAAATGATCCTTCAGCCCTCCCAGCAGAACTATAAACAATCAAAAATCATTTATTTGTGGTTTATTTTATTTTTCTAGTTAATATGATCAAAATTTTCAGGCTTCACACAGCTTCCATGCATGTTCTGAGTTACCTGTGCTGCTCTCAAAATTCACCCTGCCTCTCATTGTATTGACAACTGATTCCGGTTGTTCAAAGATTTCCTTTTGCATGAATGCACTGAAGTTACCTGTTTAGAAAAATATTACATGGTAATGCTTAGTTTTGTTATTTGAAGTCTANAAAAAAATTAAATATGCAGAAGTGCCTCAGAAAAGAAGCACATTAATAAAAACTTTAATTGGAAAAAAATAGTTTGCTTGCAGTAGGTTGTTGTAGCAAACCATTAGAACAAATACACTTAATATAAATCAAGCATTAAACTATGCATCTTTGACTTTGTTTAAGGATATTGTCTCCAGCCTTATTTACAGTAGCAACTGTTGGTTTAATCAGTGCTCATACATCCCATTTGTATTGCTAAAGGAAGTTGTGAACATCCATTTTAAAGTCACCTCCTTTTTATTTATCTATCCTGATTTAAAGTTAAAGACTTTAAAAATTTTGCATAATAAATCAAGTAGTATTTCTCATACAAAGCTACCTTACTGAAATTAGAAAACCCAACCCATGTAAGTTCTGCTCTCTGACAAGTTTCTTGAAAGGCATTTGTAAAATTTGCAATTAGTGCAAAAACTAATAGTCCAGTTTTCTTGTATCGGCTACCTTTCAAGAGGAGGGGGGAGAGTGAAACTTAAGTGAGAAAGAAACAACCCCAAGGAAAATTTATATTGCCCATTAACCAACATCCCCTATCCCTCCTCAAACCCAAACTACCAATATACCTGGCAACGATTTTAGTCCACTAATGATTTCCTGTCTCCTTTTCTGCAAGGAAATTCTGTCTTCAGACATCATTAAGCCAAACATTACAAGAGACACAAATTGGCTGGTATAAGCCTGCAGACAAAACAAAACAAAACATTTAGCAGCTGAGTCTGCATGACCTCAGCTGAAGTGTTACAATTAAAATTTTAATTAGATTCCACAGGGCTGAAGTATGAAAGTGGAACACTGAACAGCAGTTACCTTAGTGCTCGCCACGCCTATCTCGGGTCCTGCATTGATATGCACACCACAGTCAGTTTCCCTGGATATGGAGCTTCCAACGGTGTTTGTGATGCCAACCGTTAGCGCACGACGCTCTTTACAGTACCTCAGGGCCATGAGAGTATCCGCAGTTTCACCTGGAAAATGTTTACATCTTGACTTCAGGTTGACAGAGGATAGTAACAATTCCTGAAGAGCATAAAAATCTACACAAGCGTGTTGTAAATAACTGCTTCCACACTTTTACAATGCAAAATGCAACTGGAAGCACTCACTCCTTCTCTGCATATTTAAACCAGGACTGCAAGAAACCATCATTCAAGACCAATCTGGCCCAGTAGCTATAATCCCCCTTTGCAACAAGCAGGAATAAATCATTTCACTCTAAACACTTTTTTTCTACTGTTTTCACTCAGCTGAAGACAAACTGTAAATGCAGCTCACCTGACTGACTTATAAAAAAGCAGACATCATCTCTGAATACAGGTGTGTTTCTGTCCAGGAAGTCACTAGCAAGTTCCACCATCACTGGTAACTCAGTTAATTCTTCCAGTACTTGTCGAGTCTGTATTCAAGCAACACATAATATTTGTTAATATTGCCACTCACAAAAGACTTGATATCTTAAGAGTCAGAGATAATCCAAATTGATTCTTATTACAAAGATTTATAATTACAGCTCACCAGGGCTTGAAAAAACAAGGTGAAAACAATTAATTTTCAGCACAGTAGGTAACAGCAGTTAATAAAAATGTGGCATAAAGGGTATAAATTAAAGGGCATTGCCTCTCCATGAAAGGCAAAGTTTGAGATATAGAAGCAAAAGCAGATGAAGAGCTGTTGTCTAAAAACTCAACAACTAGGAGTTTTATGTGCGTTTCATTTAAGACTGAACATACAGCTACTGCAGCGTGGTAACTGGTCCCACAGCCAATAATGATCAGTCTTCGGCATCTTCTGATTTCTTTCAAATGATCCTTCAGCCCTCCCAGCAGAACTATAAACAATCAAAAATCATTTATTTGTGGTTTATTTTATTTTTCTAGTTAATATGATCAAAATTTTCAGGCTTCACACAGCTTCCATGCATGTTCTGAGTTACCTGTGCTGCTCTCAAAATTCACCCTGCCTCTCATTGTATTGACAACTGATTCCGGTTGTTCAAAGATTTCCTTTTGCATGAATGCACTGAAGTTACCTGTTTAGAAAAATATTACATGGTAATGCTTAGTTTTGTTATTTGAAGTCTATTACAGTTACAAAGATAAGTCTTTTAAGACAAACTGTGGTAACAAGCTATTAAGTTCACTGTGTTAGCTTAAAGAAAAGCTTAGGAATGGGTGTGAAGAAAAGAGGGATTTGGTAGTTTGCTCTATTTGGTTGGTTTTACTTCCCAATACTAACAGGTAACTGAATTCCTTTTTAAGGAAACTTCTGTATTTTACTTCAGTTCTCAGTTTCCAGTCAAAGTTTGCCAACAATTATAAACCATGTTAATATTACTTGTTTTTTCATTAAATATTGACATGAATAAAGTATCTAGGACTTCTTCACAACTAAAGGTAAGGTCCCATACCATGCAACTTTCCTTGGTCTTTAAGCTCAGAATTGTCAGCTCCCAGTACAAATAGCCTAAGTATCAGTTGATTCTCACAACAAATTTGCAGTTTTGTGCCTTATCTACTATACAGATAGTAACTATCCATCTTTGATGATTCTCATTTACAGGTGTTTCAACCCACCCTTCATGATTTGCTGCAGTTCCATCTGCAAGGTTTGAATGGCCCGGGAAGGATCATCACTGGCTGAACGCTTGAGCCGGTGAATGGAAAGCTTCCCATCGGTTACTGCTGCAATGTCATCGTCTTCTAAGAAAATGACTCTGTTGGTGTGCTCAATGACAGCACTACAGAACAAACAGGAGCAAGACAAACAGTAAGACTTGATAGCAGCACTCCTCAAAACAATTAAACCTGCCACACAGCACTTCCAGCCTCTCTTCTACCCTCCTTTTGGCCTAACTACAGATAGAGTCATCTTAAAGGAAATGGCTCCATCTGCTGCTCCTCCTGCACTCTCACAGGAACCTGGAGTAGAAGGCTTGGGAACCACAGCATCCCACACCAGCAAGTTCCTGGATTAAAATGCAAATGCAGGACAATCTACTGTCTGCCCAAATACTTGTCTGAGAGTGTCTATTTGTACCCAACTTACCTTCCCATGCTGGATGTCTTTTACAGAGCTCAGCAATGGGTAGATACTCCCCTTGTGTACAGCTCAGATGCTGATCTCAGGCATTCATATTTTGAAATGCCTTAGCCTGGGGGATTTATGAAATTACCTGGATTCAAAGCTGTTCTGTGTAAAAACAACTGTACAGCAGCAAGACAGCATAAGGTTTTGAGAACCATCTCATTTTTAAAGAAAAACAGTGTTTTGAAAAAAGCTGAAGTACTTTTACTACCTTGCATCTGAAGCAAAGAAGAATTCTACTGCCTTATCCCCAACAGCATGAAGGCAGGTAGAACTGTCCAGTCTTTTCATTCGTGAACTGCAGATGTTCTTCACATTCTCAATGTTGCCTATTGAAGAAATGAGACACTTTAAATGCAAAACCAAATCTGTTCAAGCTGAAGAATACAGAGTATACATGTTCAAGGCACCATAGTTACATAAGTATTTTTTGGTGGGTAGGACTTTCACACAAACTACACATTCAGCAGTATAAAAATATAATATCCTCAGCAAAGAAGCTATTTGGGGCAACAACTGTTAGTTTTATAGCACAAATACCAATTAACCTAATTTCTAATCATAAAGTAACATAACGTCAGGTCTTAAAAATGACTTTATTGGATTTATCAACTTACATGTTCTATATAAAACAGGAATCTGTTCAGTGGAAAGCTTGTACTTGCTCCTAACCCCAATGAGCAAAGGACTCCCCCTCCTATAAAGGGAAAACAATCATGTTTATAAAGAGAAATGTGCATACAAGGAAGTCAAAGGACATCTGTGAAGTTTAAAGACAATATCCCATCTAGCTTCCTAACCAACCTTGATCCTAAAGCCATTACAATGGCAGGAGTTATATAAACTTGTTTCTGTAAGATTCACCCTATACTATTATAAGTACCACATGCTTTGGTGATTCTTACCCCATGAACTACACCCAGGTAGAACTAGTTGTTTCCTTACAGTAATCATGAAACAGCCTAGCACAGATACCAGTGTGAACACCATTATTAAACAAAGCTTACTCTGCCTCTGAAGCGACCCAGAAATAAACTCCAAAGCTTTTTATTGTGGAAATACTGTTCCATTCTTTCATCTTTTAAATTCAGAAATGTCAGCCATGCCTACCACACCTCTGAAACTGTAGACTATTAAGATCATTTTTAATCATATGGGTCACATGCCACACTAAAGACCTAAATAAAATTTAAAATAAAAATAAAACTCTCACAGGAATAAATGAGTCATTCAACCCCTCAACACCTCAGATTACAAATTCAGCTTCTCTTAATCCTCTCACTCCTAAAACCCCAAACCTGAACCACATATAAAATAGTTAATTTCAGAAGATGTTCTCCATTTAGAGTGGTAGTACAGATGGCTTTTTCACAATTTTAATATAGTCTCATTTTAGACCACAGAAGCAATTGGCTTTTTGGTTGTACTATAAAACAGTCTTTATTCCCATTGCTACTTCACTTGCTGCTCTAATATCTTTACATTTCCTGAAAGTTGTTTCCCAAGTCATAAAAGTAGAATTTATCAGGAAAAAACCAAACCAAACAAACCCAAAAAACAACCTCACAAATGCTATGACAGCTCTAGAAGACTATTTGTATAACCTATTGGCATGATGGCATTTTAGCCAACCTGAACATACTGACCTCAGCCATCTTCCAAAAAGTC